>CM067173.1:127083744-127101668 GCA_034093135.1 Erigeron breviscapus
ATTGGGACCCAAAACCCGTGAAAGATGACATTGGGTGTTACATTTTACGATCTCATACAAAAGATTGAGTTTTGTGCCATTAACTTATTGACCCTTTTACCTGTATATGGATGATTCACTTCAGAACTATGGTGTAGCCATTGATATTGTTGGAATAGATGAGATGAATGTAATAATCTATGAAGCCAATAATATAGAGGTTCTGAGAACCCGATGTGAAAGACTATACAAATAAGAATCCCGGTTGTTTGCTTCAATCCTACAACAAAACAATAATAACAAATAAGATTCCCAAGTAGTAATGCTAAATTCTTACCAAACTTATGTAGTATTCTTCACGTTAGGAGGCACAAAGGGATGCCCTTCTGCAAAACAATTAGAAAAATAAAGGTCAGGAAATCTGTTGCATGATCATATAAACAAATAAAAGTCAGAATCAATTGATGGTAAAATTTGAATTAACAAAAACAAACACCCCCATACCCAGAAGAATCTTGAAACTTTCCACTTCAAAAAAATAAACTAAAATATCTAAAATGTAACGCTATCAAATTTCTTTATACCCATATACAAAAATCGAAACATTAAAAAACATTACATATTGTAATTAAATTTATCAAGAAACATTCAAAGAACTTGTTTTTCAATGGCTCCATGATCTTCATTATGTTTGGATAGAACAAATGCGATCATAGATGATAGATTGTTGGAAGTGTTTTGTTGTTGTTGCACTAAAATAAACATCAAATTCAATTGAATATTTTATTATAAACTACAAATATAAAATAATTGATAATTGATTTTTACTACTTGTATTTCGAATAAGAGAAACAAAACAAAGAGTGTGTCATATAACTTCAGATTCCATGTAATTATTTTTTGCTGATACGTTTATGAAATATATGAGATGAGTTTGTAGTCTTGTGGAGAAGGCTTTTTTGGTTGTCCTTCTGTAAACCTTTTAACTGCCAAACTCTTTATTTCTATTGAAAATGTCATACGAAATACCAATAATCATAACCACATCACAATTAATACCCTAACATCTAATACCCATTCGAATTACCAGCTTTAGAATTTGCAATAACTAACCTGTGAATTAATGAACCTAATGTTATCTTTAACTCATCTACCAATGCGATCACTCACCAAACAAAGGATACAAAACAATTCAGGAACCTATAAATTATATACATTATTTGTATGTATAATAACTAAACAAAGATAATTAACCTAGCCTAATAACTTAAGTGCTAAAGAAGCAACTTTGATCCAACTTTAGAATATATATAGATACAAAGAAGTTCAAACTAACATCTAAATTTAGCTTCCAATCGAGAAGTTTGGAAAATGTCATACACTATCTTGAATTGGGGTTAGAAAATATGTCATCACTTATATTTTTGGTAATTTTATGTTATTTCTATCTACCAATAAACTTAAACAGGATTGTAGTCTTCTTTGATCAACACGTGGCGCTATATTAAAGAAACAAGTGTCTTTTTAGCCATATTCATTAGAAAACCTATTTAATAAATTTTTTATTATTATATTTAATCTCATCTATCTACCAATAAACTAAAACATGATTGATGTTTTCCTTTATCGACACGTGGCGCTTTATTTAAGCGACATGTGTCCTTTTAAATTTAATTTATCTTATTCTTTTAGATATCATAAATAATTAAAACTCTTAATTAGTTAATATATGGATATAAATATCTTTATCAAATCTTTATCAAATAGTTATACCATATATACTTATAAACTAACAAGTCGTGATAATTTAAAATAATAATTTAAGATATGTGTAATGAATTAGTATTAGTTAAGGATGGTTAATTTATCTATTCAATTATATATATGCCTCCCCATATTGGGATTTTGTACCTCACAATTGGATTTTTGTAGTCGACAAATTCACATAACTAAATTGTCACATTCAAAATGTCTACAGGTATGCATAGTTCAAATTCATATTTGTTTTAGTTTTATTATGTATAAATTTATTTATTATAATTTATTATATTTAAATATATAATGTCTAACAATTCTCCAACTATGTACATTATAGTTATAATACTAATGTGAAACACACAGTACGTTTTGTTGATATGTGTATTTGTTATATCCTTATTTAGTTTTTATTCTTTTATGTTATACATTCAAATCGTATTTTATTTAACCATATTTTTTTTATTTCAAGTATATTTGTCATCTAAATACACACAATGACAACTTTTAATCTGGAATATTAATATCGGCTAGACGTATTAATCATACCTTTTATGTGCACATCGTAAGAATATGGAAGACAACTTTTGTTTTTTTCTTATAATTATTTGAAATCACTTGAGTTTAACTTAATTAATTAATGAAAAAATTTTAAATCAAGTTTAATCATATATCAATTTTTAACCTAACTAAAATGTTTTTCAATGTTACATAATTACATTTACATTTGAACGACCAAATCGTACGATTTATAATAAACCCGTACATAGTACGGGTATTAACACTAGTATATATTTAAACTAGGATTCTTATTCGAATATTTGTATTTTAGTAGGTTTCCTAAAAATTCTTAAGTTCCTGACGTTTTCTTTAGTTGATAAGTACCTACGTAATAATTTATTAGTGAGTAGATAGATATTATGAAGTCTATCTATGTCACTATACGTATAAATTATCAAGGTATAAGATTATTATAAATAATTTAATATAGTTTAATTTAAGTTATATAAACAATATATTTAACATATAGGCTTTTTTATTAACATGAATTAATAGGACACATGTCTTTTTTATACTACGTCATGTGTTGATCAATAAATATTATAATCTTGTTTTAGTATATTGATAGATTATTATTATTATTATTATTATTATTATTATTATTATTATTATTATATTATTATTATTATATTATTATTATTATTATTATTATCATTATTATAAACAAAACTTTTATTAAATTTTCATAAAAGTTACAAGAAATTAGTGGGGAGCCGCGATACTATCTGAGCTCCCACACCTCTAGCTATAGCAAAGCTAATCCTATGAAAAATATGAGTAGAAGCACGTGCCCCAATGTCTTGAGTCACGGAGAACTTTCGGATCCGTTTCAGTAAGGCTACCGCATCCTTCTCAAGTTCTTCGAAGGAAGAGAAAGAAAAGGGGAGAAACTATTATTATTAGAATTGGGGTTTAAAGAATTACTCCTTCACAATAAAGATATTTCTTTTCATATTCTGAATGCTTTTACTTTATGAAAATTTAGGTTAGATGTTTAATTTGGTTAAAAACGTATGATTAGATTTATTATTTAGGTTGATGGATTTAGCTTTCGTGTTATGTTTTTTCTAATTAAATGTTATAAGTTTTTTACATTTATGGTTTATTAATGTTTAAACTTGCATTCCATGCTTTATATATCACACAAGTATAATAATATAAACTTTAATATAATAAAAAGAATCATAAATGTAAATACTATGAGTTAATCCGTGCATCCCGCACGGGTATTAGTACTCGTATATATATATGGAGCTATCTCAAAGTGCTCACGTGGCATTCTCTGAGCCCGCCACGTCAGCATTTTCCTACGTGGCGTCACCATATCGATCACATAGACACGTCAGCATCCACGTGGACAATTTATCTGCTGATGTGGAGTGTCCACTAAGCAAATATAAGCCATAAATTAGCTTTTATTTATAAAAAACTGGAGTTGGTTTCGAACTCAAGACCTCCCAAATAGCATAATGCGTGTTTGCCAATTGAACCAAGATTGGTTTTGTTTCTAAATGGGAAAACCACAATGAATAAATCATCATTCCTTTGGTACATAAATTTAGGAAATAATTATTCCATCGTTCCTATCAGTATATCAACACTTCTCCAAATCTTTTCCTATTTCCTTCCATAACCTCAAATCCCCAAACTTTTTAGGGTTTTAAATTAAATGGCTAAATCAATCTATATACATATATATCAGATTCTATTTTTTTTATATCCTCGGTCAAATTCACGATCCTTTCATCCAAGTTAGATTTTTCGATCCTTTCTCTGTATTTTAGTTTAATCAATCTTTATTTGTATGTTTGTGAATAAAAGTTAGGAAAATTGTTATATATAGAGAGAGATTTTGGTATGGGTTTTGTAAATATAAATCATATTTGATTAAAATTGTTATATATATATATATATATATATATATATATATATATATATATATATATATATATATATATATATATATATATATATATATATATATATATATATATATATATATATATATATATATATATATATATATATATATATATATATATATATATATATATATATATATATATATATATATATATATATATATATATATATATATATATATATATATATATATATATATATATATATATATATATATATATATATATATATATATATATATATATATATATATATATATATATATATATATATATATATATATATATATATATATATATATATATATATATATATATATATATATATATATATATATATATATATATATATATATATATATATATATATATATATATATATATATATATATATATATATATATATATATATATATATATATATATATATATATATATATATATATATATATATATATATATATATATATATATATATATATATATATATATATATATATATATATATATATATATATATATATATATATATATATATATATATATATATATATATATATATATATATATATATATATATATATATATATATATATATATATATATATATATATATATATATATATATATATATATATATATATATATATATATATATATATATATATATATATATATATATATATATATATATATATATATATATATATATATATATATATATATATATATATATATATATATATATATATATATATATATATATATATATATATATATATATATATATATATATATATATATATATATATATATATATATATATATATATATATATATATATATATATATATATATATATATATATATATATATATATATATATATATATATATATATATATATATATATATATATATATATATATATATATATATATATATATATATATATATATATATATATATATATATATATATATATATATATATATATATATATATATATATATATATATATATATATATATATATATATATATATATATATATATATATATATATATATATATATATATATATATATATATATATATATATATATATATATATATATATATATATATATATATATATATATATATATATATATATATATATATATATATATATATATATATATATATATATATATATATATATATATATATATATATATATATATATATATATATATATATATATATATATATATATATATATATATATATATATATATATATATATATATATATATATATATATATATATATATATATATATATATATATATATATATATATATATATATATATATATATATATATATATATATATATATATATATATATATATATATATATATATATATATATATATATATATATATATATATATATATATATATATATATATATATATATATATATATATATATATATATATATATATATATATATATATATATATATATATATATATATATATATATATATATATATATATATATATATATATATATATATATATATATATATATATATATATATATATATATATATATATATATATATATATATATATATATATATATATATATATATATATATATATATATATATATATATATATATATATATATATATATATATATATATATATATATATATATATATATATATATATATATATATATATATATATATATATATATATATATATATATATATATATATATATATATATATATATATATATATATATATATATATATATATATATATATTTATATATGTTTATAAAAACTAATTATAAAAAATTTAAAAAATGGGCTGCTCATTATGGTTCATTCTTTTATTGGATGTTAAGACGGGCTGGATCGTATTCTCCTGCCAACTCTTATGTCATTGAGTTTAAATAGATTCATGTTCTTCTTCAAAGGTTCACTGAAAAAATAACTCATTCAAAGTGCTTATGTAAGTCGATGCACTGCAACTCATGTTTTTGCTAAACCATATTTATTTATTAAATCGATAAAAAAAAACCATGTCAAATAAATACAGTAGTATGCTATTTAGTTTTAGTTAAGTGGTTAACTTTGAAGGTCTTAATTTTTACTCATTTGTTTGTAATCAGAGAAAGTTATTAATAGCCACAAGCTATAAGATAAATCTGATGTATATAATATATTTAACTATGATATGTTTTTTACTAAACATGAGGGAAATACATGGATATAACTTGAGAGTAACTCCCTCACATCGTGTTTCTTATTTCCTTTATACACTTTGATAGTCTCGAGCTCATTTAGATGAGATAATCACATGAGTTCTCAAAGCTTTACGAGATCAAAACAAACAACCTCTAATTATCTGTTACAATGGGTTTGAGAAGTTGAGCTATCAAAGGCCTCCTAAAAACAGCAACATTAGTGAAATCATTTTGAAGAGCTTGCAACCTCCCACCTGCAGACAGAAGTGTGAGCAATCGGACTAGCCAAGGCCAGTCACCCGACCAAGAAACAAGACAACTACAATAGTAAATTAAGCGAGAAGCAGCAGCATTGTACTTAGCAGTTTGACAACACGAAGGCATTCATAAGATACGACACCCTCAACTCCAAACCTCCAGACAAAACTTGACTTGTCACAGGACATTGACTTAACTAGCAGCCACAACCCCTTTTGGTGATCCTGTTTTCGACAAAGCTGGTTAGCTGTAAGAAGACACACATTCCCTTTTGTTGTTCCACTTTTGAATTAATCCATTATATTCTTAGCCGATTTATTAATTATTATTGAAGAATCTTTTAAAAGGGCAAAACATATAAGAGTAACACTTGTGGTTTTTTTTTTTTTTTTGTTTTTTTTTTTTTGTATTGTCAATAGTTCCGTCCAACGGACGGGTATAGCCTATTGAACACATTAATTATATAGGAAGTCCAAAAAGAAATGGATAACAAAATTTCCATGTGGTGTTGCCTGTCCTAACCAATATTGACTCATTAAAAATGACCCATTTTGACTGGTTTTCTGCAGTTATTGTCGTTTGATGATCCTACATAAAGGTTCACGCTAAGCACAAGATCAGACAATGGTGGTTGCATACCTTGCTAAAGTTGCTCGGCATATGGGTTCTCCAATTGCTGCGTATGTTGAAGTACTTACTATTTTTTTGATTGGATATAATTATCTGATGTTGGCACTTCCTTTTTATCAGTTTGTACTAACATGATAATGTATCATGTTTTCACGCAGTGATGCCCTTTGAACTAAAAGCATTAGCTTCATCATCATCAACTAATAGAAGGAATGCTGCACAGAGAGTTGTGCAAAAAAGGTGGCATTTTCAGCTCAGGTATTCTTCTATTTTCTTATACATTAGTTTCACAAGAGGTGACAAGACGGGGTAGGTGCACCGTGCACTTAGCTCGGATAGTTAACTATTACTTTATAAATCGGATTTGGTTTTTAGAAAAAAGCTTTGTTGTGCGAGTAATTTTATAAATCGGATTTTGTTTGTAGAAATCAAGTCATGTTGACTTTAGACATAGAACAAAAGTTCACAGTAACATGGTATGAAATCTTATTCTTTAGATAAATACATATATAGATATTTCAATTGAAATACTAGAAAAATCATGTTTCTACAACCTGTTTTCATTCAGACTAACATGAGATCCAATTTACTAACATTATCTAACTAGATGAACGAGGGTTTCATTGTTTCTTATATAATAAGATTTCAAGTAGCTATGCGTTTATGACAACAGGGAATAGATCTCTAAAAACCTTGTGCAAAAGTTGGTTACGCCCAAGTGGGCAAGTTGTAGCGAAGTAGAGATCTGTTGTCCATTCATGTGTTATTTTCTTTGTCCATTCGTCTGTTATTTTCTTTATCCATTCACCCATGCAGGCTTTTTCATGGATCCAATTAAGTCATTCATAATCACTGTAAGTGTGTGACCTAAATATTTAGAATTGTTTCTTGATTTCATCTCTTACAACTTAAGTTTAAACTTGATATGCTATCAAATTCCTTATTTCTAAACATTATATCGGTTTATTTCAATGTTAATGTATGTACGTATGCGTATATGTCATCATGGCCTTGTGAAAAATGCTATCATATTAAAGTGATTTTTATCCAAACTATGGCAGGTGGAGATTAGTCGGATAACGAGATATTGTACACTCAATAATGATCAAAGATCCTATTAAGATTTTGTTAGAAGACTTGCTTTGCCACAAGTCTTATTTTAATTTGCAGACTTTTGTTTTTAATGTTTTTAGCATTTGTTGTAGTCTATAAATCTATTTTTTGTGTACGCGTTTTTTTTTTAATAACACAGGTTGAATAACTTTTTCTTTTTTATATATATATAACTATTCACTTTTTGTAACATCATTTTTATCGTATGTTATTTACGATGAAATACGTAGAATATAAGATAGACCGGTGCAACGCACGGGTTTCACCTAGTTTTTAAATAAAGATAAATGATCAAATTGACTAGGGATGTCATTGGTCGAGAAAAAAACCGCGATAAGCATATAACCATCCGTTATGGATGAGTAAAGCCCATAAAGTTGACCAGCGGATACATGTACTAGGCTTTTAATTTTCACTAGCAACTGTGTTTTTTAAGATATTGTACTTACGCAATGCGGCGGCGGTGACGGAGACGACGGTCTAGTAGTGTCGGTAACGGTATTGTTGGTGGTGGCGTAGGTTCATGTAAAGGTGACTGTGGAATATTTTAGAAGATAAGAGCTTAAAGTGTTAATTATTAAAATAAAGGTTTAGAGTGTAAATTAATTCATTAAGGGCAAATTTGGTAATTTATAAAAACTCTTTCCATAGTGGTAATTTATTAAGGGTAATTTAGTATTTTTGCATCTAACTATTTTATAACACTTTCTAAAAATAGGGGGTTGATAATTATTATAAATGAGTATAGAAGTATAGATATAGATAATCGACTGATTATTGGTCCTGACGGAACGATATGTCATCTCCATTTGAAATCCGAATATATTACCCTTTTGTTTCATTTATTTTAAATGTTATATTTTCACTTTTAAATTTTTTATCCTCTAACTTTGATATACACTTTTATTTATGTTATATAACACTTAATATAAAATATATGAATGAGCTAGGTTTTAAAAATATCTTTCATTGATATGAATTTCATCTACTACTATATAATACAAACGGAAATATTTACGGTCAAACTTAAAGAAAAAAGATTTTGAAAAAGACTTTGTTGCGATCTTTGAATAAGCAAGAAGAATGTGCTTATTCCAAATGTGGGGAAGATGGGATGATAAAATCCCCCTGCACGTGTCCGCGTGCCATCACGTGCACACTTGACGACACCGTTTAACGGATTCATCAAAATAGTGACCAAGGTTGCTAAAATGTTTTAAAACAAAAACCCTTATCGTAACGATATTCGAATAGATATTCCATTATTAAAGTGGACAAACCACAAGGACCAGTTTTGCCTTTAACTCTATTTTTTGAATAGAGTAGTTTTACCGTTCATATATAAAACCCAAAAAAATTTAAGACGCGAAAGTTGTATCCCTTTTTGGAGGTTTCCTTGCATATTTTTGCAATCTGCTATGTCATCAGTCAAGGCACAAAAAAGAAAAAAAAAATTGGAACTGATGAAACCACGCTCATGAAGTTGGCAGATGTTACTGTTTATCTATATTTATTACGAGTACATATTTTCTTAACTTGTGCTTTTAAAGTCACACTTATTATTATTTTTTAAAAGTTGAATTTTGCTTGAAACTTTGTGTCATGATTCGACATCGAGAGGCCTAATATACATTGTCGTAACGGGGTTCGCGTTAAAGAGCTCTTTCGAAGTAGAAATGCCTATTTCAAATACCCAATAGGGGGAAAACCCCATACTAATCCGTCCTAAAGTACGAAGATTAATAGGGTAAACCCTGTCCCTATAGATTTGAACCTTAGTATATCCAAGTCAAGCCCTCATAAAAATACTGGGAAGGGATTCCCTCAAGTTGATTTCAACTTGATGGATCAAGTTGATTTCAACTTGATGGATCAAGTTGGAGACATCTTGACCTTTGGGTTGAAATCAAATGTCAAGATTCAAAGTTTGTTTTTTGAATCTTGACCCTTGATTTTAATCTAAGGGTTTAAATACCTTTACTAATAAAGTAATAAGTGTGAGATATAGGTAATATTTTTGGGTGAGGATTTCCTCCAGTTGCCTAACATGACTAGTGACAAATGTAGGAGGTTAGAAGATACATTGAGATTGAATGACTATATATTTTTTTGGGCTGAATTTTTGTTAGTCTCTAGTTGGGCTTAAGTGTTTAGAATTCTTTTTGGGTTGAATAGATTTATTTGTGGGCTATCATTTTAGTTCTTTTACTTGGGCTAATCAATTTGTTTTGGGCTAAAGAGTGTTTAGATCAAGAATTTTCACTAAGTGTTCATTTTAGACTTACACTTTTTAAGTGTTGGGCTAAACTTGATAGTTCTTGTTTCGGGTTGTTCATTTAATTGACTTGTCATCAAGTTTAATTCAAAATGCCTATCACGTTCAAGTATAAACCAAGCACAGAGTCGTATCATCTTCATGAAAGTCGAGAGTGTTCATGTGTTCGAGGTCATGCTTGTGTTATTCAAATGCTTCAAAAGTTTACGGAATATTTCGAGAAATACAGAGATCTTCGGAAGGAACATGAGAGTCTTAAATCTGTTAATGATCAACTCGAATCTGAAAATAAAAAACTTTCCTTTGGTTATGATCTCAGTTTGACTAACATGGCAAGTCTTCAATATGAAGTTTACGAACTCAAATCTGATAATAAAGCACTCAAATCTGCAAATGATCTCATTTTGTCCAACAAGGAAAGTCTTCAAAAAGAAAATGATCATTTGCAATCCAAGATTTCTAAATTGACAAATGAGTTGGACAATTCTTTCACAGAACTCAATCAAAATGTTTTGGACACTCAAATCCAAGAACTTGTTTGGCAACAAAAGATTTCTGACCTCAACCATGAGTTGCAAAACAAGTCCGCCATTTTTGAGACCACACTTGAAAAAGAAAGATCTACTTTTTGTGCTAAAATCAAGTGTCTTGAAGACAAGTGTTTGCAATTTCAGTCAAAAGAAACAACTTTGACAAAGAAAATTTTCAACCTTGAGATTGAATTACTATATATTTTTTTGGGCTGAATTTTTGTTAGTCTCTAGTTGGGCTTAAGTGTTTAGAATTCTTTTTGGGTTGAATAGATTTATTTGTGGGCTATCATTTTAGTTCTTTTACTTGGGCTAATCAATTTGTTTTGGGCTAAAGAGTGTTTAGATCAAGAATTTTCACTAAGTGTTCATTTTAGACTTACACTTTTTAAGTGTTGGGCTAAACTTGATAGTTCTTGTTTCGGGTTGTTCATTTAATTGACTTGTCATCAAGTTTAATTCAAAATGCCTATCACGTTCAAGTATAAACCAAGCACAGAGTCGTATCATCTTCATGAAAGTCGAGAGTGTTCATGTGTTCGAGGTCATGCTTGTGTTATTCAAATGCTTCAAAAGTTTACGGAATATTTCGAGAAATACAGAGATCTTCGGAAGGAACATGAGAGTCTTAAATCTGTTAATGATCAACTCGAATCTGAAAATAAAAAACTTTCCTTTGGTTATGATCTCAGTTTGACTAACATGGCAAGTCTTCAATATGAAGTTTACGAACTCAAATCTGATAATAAAGCACTCAAATCTGCAAATGATCTCATTTTGTCCAACAAGGAAAGTCTTCAAAAAGAAAATGATCATTTGCAATCCAAGATTTCTAAATTGACAAATGAGTTGGACAATTCTTTCACAGAACTCAATCAAAATGTTTTGGACACTCAAATCCAAGAACTTGTTTGGCAACAAAAGATTTCTGACCTCAACCATGAGTTGCAAAACAAGTCCGCCATTTTTGAGACCACACTTGAAAAAGAAAGATCTACTTTTTGTGCTAAAATCAAGTGTTTTAAAGACAAGTGTTTGCAATTTCAGTCAAAAGAAACAACTTTGACAAAGAAAATTTTCAACCTTGAGATTGAATTGCAAACACAAATCAAATCTGTGAATTCTGACCTTCCTAAAGTCATGATTGATGTTTGTACTCAAACTAATTGTCCTATGTTTGTGAACTCTTCTGTGCAGACTGATTGTAATAAGGTTGAGACTGTTGATACTTCTATTCAGACTGATCCTGATGTTCCAAAGAAGGTTTACACGGGTAAATCTTCCAAACCTTTTGAAAGAAATGTCTCTCAGTTTACTAATTACTCCTTGCAAAAGGGTAAGAAGTACACTAAGAAACCAAATTTTAATAGAACAACTACTTTTGTCTCTTTTCTATCCTTCGAGGATAATTCTGAACATCTTTCACAAGCAAAATCTCAATTGACTAAATCTAAATGGAAACCGATTTCAAAAGATAAGTCAGTTGAGTCAAAATCATTCAAATATTCTTTTTCGGAAATTTTTGATCTTGCACCAAAACCTGCGAAAGCAGTCGTGCGAAAAGTGAATGATTTTGTTTCGAAAAATCATTTTTCAAATCAATCTTAAAAGATTGCTTCTCTATCCAAGAACAAAAATGATTTTTCACCAATGCTTCCACGAAAACTCTTTTCAACTAAACCACCGGGTTTTAGTTCTCCGTGGAATGCAACCTCTATTCATCAAATCGATGAGACTTACATTTGGACTTTCAAGAATTCAAAAACCATTGGACCCAATCTCAAATGGGTTCCAAAAGTGATTTCCAAGTGATTTTATGAATAGTGGCTTATACACACTTCAGTGTATAACCCGTTCTAAAACCGTTTTTGTAATTTCATCATTTTTAGAAAATTCCAAAAAGATTTTCTTTTTCTTATTGTACGAAAAATTCAAAAAGATTTTCTCTTTTCATCTTTTTTACTTTGTATTTCAGTTACTCGCAATGTATTAGGATGAGATGCAAGGCATCGAACGCCTTTGTGTACTGCCTTTGTAGTCTCATTTTTAATGTTTGTGAGCAACTTTCAAACTCTTTACTCACCCTTTATATGCAAAAACTTGGTTTTTATCATGCATATATTTAGGGGAAGTTTGTTTATGAAACCAAAACTTCCAAGTGTTTAAACTCATTTTCCATCTTAAAACACTTTGGAAGATTTTAAAACCATTTTCGATCAAATCCAAAGAAGTTCGGTGTTAGATTCGCACATGAGAGTTTAGACCACTCATAAATACTCCATGATCTTATCATCGCCGATGAGATCTAACACCGGAGTTAAATTCTCTATTCTGGATTGTGAGGGTTTATGAGTGTGATGATGTTTGTGCAAATAGGACATGAGGGAGTAGTCGAAAAGTGAGAGGTTACGGTGAAATGATGTGAGAAAGGGCTAAAAGAAATGAAAGCCCTCCCCAAAATTCTTAAAAAGCCGGGTCAACACGTTTATTGAAGAAGACTTCATGGACCCAGTGAAGCAATGCACATCTTTACCTAACCACTCAAGTATTTCTTAACAAATGCTTGTTTTATTCTCACGGAGATTTTCACATTTCTATCGACTCTTCATTTGGAAGACGTTGATATTGAAAAAGGGAGACACTCTGCTCCGGTCCCCGACTTCATTTGATCACTTATTGAGTCTAGAGCGTACTTGAAATATTCTTTCATTTGACTAGGACACATAGAGTCTTTATATGTCTTTGTTATATTTCATATCTTTGTGATATTGCAGGAACATTCGTAGTGATATCATATTATTGATATTCCACGATGATCGAATGGAAATCCTACCAATGATAACATCATTTCCAACGTTGAACGTAGGTCTCACATTTTCATTTATGAATTTGTTGAGTTAACGAGAAGTCTATGTGACCTCGGAATTTATTTTCCCAAAAGTCTTTGAGGATAGTAAGACATGGTTATCGAACGCCTTTGTGACACTGACCATGAATTACATTCTTTAAAGCAATCTATCGGTTGAAAAGCCATAGACCGAACCATTTAGAGATACACTTTGTGCATTTCTCGATGATAATGGGAAGTCCTAAAAATAGTAATCGTATTTTTAGGCCACACCATTAATCCTTTTGATTTTTGGTTGTGTCAACGGATCATTTTTATCCGGATTTCATTTCTCTTCACACAAACACAAAGAACACAAACACCATTATAAAATCTTTTTCCAATAACGCAACCTTACATTCTAGTTCACCAATACGTTCATTGGGATTTGGGAATTGGGTTGGGTTAATTTGCGTGCTTCTTGTGTGTTGGCATCTACCGTTTATGCTATCAATCATTATTGTATGATTAAACTGTTTCACATTTTCATCATAAGGGGGAGAAATGATTATATGATTGATAGATAGAGTTCAAGGATATAGGTAGAATTTGATTGATAGATATTGATTGAGGATACATCATAGTGTTTGGTTGTTCAAAGGATCGTTAGTTTAGGTGAAGAGAGTGAATAATTATCGTGCTAAGTTGAGAGATTGTTTCGAGAAAGTTAAAGGATTGATTCGAGATCGAGTATATTCAAGATGATGTACATGGTCGATATTTGAAAGATTTATTGAATAATTGACCATTGTTTGATGATTAGAAAAGTTTAAGATTGAATGGAGATTGTTATTTTGTTGATAATTGGATAGTTAAGTTCGTTCAAAGTTTAAAAGAGATTGTTTGTTCGAGGGGGAGCAAGAGATTAAAAATTTGTTATTGAATAATTTGCTCCGAGATAGTTGTTTGATTGAGGGGGAGCAAATGTTAATTGATCAAAGAATCAAGTGCTCCAAGATGTTTATTGATTCAGAGACAAGTTAGACCAAGAATTGAAGTTTTAAAGTCAAATCAAATTTCCGCATTCCAAAACCAAGCTTCCGAAATGCCAAGAGATTTCAAAGTCAAAACCAAGCTTCTTCAAAGCCAAAAGAATTCAGAGTTAAATCAAGCTTCCGCAATACCAAAAGAATTCAAGGAATACAAAGTCAAAACCAAGCTTTCGCATGGTACTCAACGTTCAAGTTACTTCTCCAAGCAACATCAAGTTGAAATCAACACTCAAAAGTTCAAGTTGTGAAAGCTCAAAAGCTATAAAGATTTCAAAGATGCTTCCAAAGTATTCAAAGTTGCAAGAGAAGATCAAGATTTTATAAGTCATCGTCAAATATATTTGTTTGTTGAGAAGATTCAAAGTCAAGGTTGATACAAGACATTGAAGACAATGAGAAAGCTTCAAAGTCCAATTAACATTGAAGATTTTCAACAAATGGGCTCATCATGTTATTTAAAGACCGAAGACGATGCAACATTTACAATTCAACACCAAGGGGGAGATTGTTAGAAATATAAAGAGTAAATTGCTTTTTTGGTCCCTGTGTTATCACACCTTTTGCATCGGTGGTCCAAAATCAATTATCGTTGCATGGCAGTCCAAAATTAAGGTTTTTGTTGCAACCATAGTCCAAAAAGCAACAGACGTTTATTTCTTCCGTTAGTTCAGTCACGTGTGACCCACGTGATGGGCACTTCTGTAATAAACCACCCACCCACCCTTATAAACCCTTTCACCCTCGACTTTTACCCCCAAATCAATTGCAAAACTAATCCCTAATTTATCACATAGTAAAACACGAATGATCACGATATAATGCAAAATTAAACGTTAACTTTTTAATCGGAATCAACAATGGTGGAGACGACATGGTATATTCGAAGTGAAGCTGAAAAGGTTGACCACGATAAACTATATGGTAGGTCGTTTTTTACTCTTATTTTTTTATACTCTATTATATTATATGTATATATATGTGTTATATATAATAATAAACTGCATGTTTTTTTGTATATTATAATCAATTTTTTATATATTATTACTATTTTTGTCTTTATTTATTTCAGAAAAAAACCCTACATTATTTTCATTGGAAATCCATCATGGGGGGGTTTTTTCCATGGGAGAATCAAGGAGTTATGTTGATGGAAAGGTGAGTTATGTTGACTTTATAGATGGTGATGCGTTTTCTGTGCTTGAACTAACTGCCATGCTCCAAGAGTTAGGATATGTAAAGAAGGTCCCAATGTGGTATCACTTTAAAGCACCAAATAATGATCTTGATTTTGGCCTCCATGCTTTAGGTAGTGACAATGATTTTGGCCTCCATGCTTTTGGCCTCCATGCTTTAGGAAATGGGAATTAACGGGGATGCCCTGTAAACATGCTGTGGCAGCTTTCTACAATATGAAAGATAATGAACAAGTAGTTCGTATCCCTGAGTCCTATGTGCATCCTGTTTACTGGCTTAATACTTGGAAAAAAATGTACAGTTTTGCTATTGGTCCTACAAAGGGGAGGGCATACTGGCCTATATCTGACAACCCTATTTTGATTTTACCACCCAAGCATAAGGTTGCAATTGGAAGACCAAAGAAGAAAAGAAGAAGAAGTCAAACTGAGATACAATTGGTGAAGGAAGGTAAATTAACAAGAGCTGCAGCTAACAAGAAATGTGGAAACTGTAATCAAGATGGACATAACAAAAGGACATGCCCAAAGGTCCCAACAAAACAAGCTTCTGGGTCAAAGTCAAAGGCAGCAAAGGTTGGGAACAAGAAAACTGGCACTAAAACTTCTGCAAAGTGATTGACTTGTTATCCATTTACTTGTTTTTATCTAAGACAATATGTAGTAGTTTAAGACTTATGTTGGTAATCTTGCCTCTGTTTAGACAATATGTAGTACTTCAAGACTTGTGTTGTTGTTCAACCACCTAGTTTAATGAATGTATGAGTGCTGTGGAATATAGCACAATTTTCTCTATTTTTGCTTGTCAGATTGTGGTTTATTAGTTATGTACTTCTGGTTTCTTACATGTATGAATTCAACCTTCTAGTATTGCATTTGGTCAGGGTATTGAAGTTGTTTATTACATGTATGAGTTCAACCATTTGTAAGTTCAACCACCTGGTTTAGTTATGTACTTCTGGTAATCAGATACATGACATACCAAAACAAAAACAAAACAAAAAACAAAAGATTAAAAGAGATGCAGAAAACATAAAATACCATTTCCATTCCCATTTTTATTACATTAGTACAAAAATCAAGTTTCAAACATGGAAACTTATGATACAAAGAAATACCAAAACAAGAAAAAAATCCAACTAATTACTAACATCTTCTTGTATTTCCTTGCTTTAGCTTCATTTTCTCTTGAAGATTCCTCAAACTTATTCATCGATCTCAACAAACCCGGAATGATTTCCACAGCTCTACTACACATTGGTGGATCAAGCCAAGTGATAAAACCACAATTTGACCCCTATTCACAATTACAGTGAATAATTAGGTCAAATTAAAGTGAAAAAAATATAATACAAATTTGTTACCTTTCTAGCACAACAAAAGAATCTTCTTCCTGGGTTATTCATGGTCCACGAAGTACGAATTAGAGAAGGAGATCCACACCTACAATTCACCATTGTAGGAGATTTTGATTTGTTAATATTAGGTTTTATGAAATTGCAATTGATTTGGGGGTAAAAGTCGAGGGTGAAAGGGTTTATAAGGGTGGGTGGGTGGTTTATTACAGAAGTGCCCATCAC
>CM067173.1:127102668-127107668 GCA_034093135.1 Erigeron breviscapus
GATTTACAACTAACGAAGATAATCTTCGTTAGGCACTAACGAAGATAATCTTCGTTAAGATGGGCTGGGCCGCTAAGTTCGTAAGAACAAAGCCCAGCGAGTCCAATATAATCTGAAACATATAAAAACCCTAAATTGAATAGACGACGTAGAGTTTTAACACACCTAAGGAATCTAAGTTCGTTTGTGACATATACCAAACGAATATAGAGCAATATAAGGCTGATTATATTCTTATAATTAGCAATATATACGATAACTAATCAAACTAGTTATCTCGTGAGGATTCCGCACTCACGACATAACAATAGACGATCTCGAGAGCGATCCATAGCTATCGAGGGACTCACAAGTGGTATCAGAGCCTGTCGATATCTTATCGAAGGTTCGAGATCGTTTGTTTGATCGTTTTATCTCAAAATCTGTTCGAAAACCCTTCCAGTCGTTATCTTCGTTCACTCAACGAAGATAGCAAACGAATTTAATCTAAATTCGTTTGCAGTCCTTGTTACGAAGATAGAAAACGAAGTTCCCTATCTTCGTTTTGAATCTCCTTACGAATTTAACTTACGAAATTAAGTTATCTTCGTTCAGCTTTCACCTTACGAATTTAGCTTACGAACTTAAGCTATCTTCGTTCTGTTTTACCTTACGAACTTAGAACTTCTTACGAACTTAGATTTATCTTCGTTTGTAGTTCTATCTTCGTTCCAACCTTATCTTCGTTTGATCATTTATAGCTGACGCTCTAAGCAGAAAAGAACGAGTCAAAATCTTGTCTATCAAGGAGGCAGATCGTACAGACTTGAAACAACGTGTGATCGCAGGTCAAGAGATCGGATTGAGGTCAAAAGACAGCATAAAAGCAGAACGGTTAGGCCCAATCGCTCAAGAACTGGAAATTGATGACGAAGGAGTCAGGAAGTTCAAAAACCGAGTTTGGATCCCTGCAGTTAATGGTGTTAGAGAGATCATCATGCAGGAAGCTCACAGTTCAAGGTATTCAATTCATCCGGGCGCAGACAAGATGTACAAGAACTTGAAAGCAAGACTACTGGTGGCCTGGGATGAAGAGAGAGATCTTTGAGTACGTCAGTAGATGTCTGACATGTTCTAAAGTTAAGATCGAACATCAGAAACCTTCCGGTCTATTGAAACAATTAGAAGTTCGGTGTGGAAGTGGGAAGATATTACCATGGACTTCATCATGAAACTGCCTCGTACAAAGAAAACCATAACTCTATTTGGGTTATCGTAGACAGACTGACGAAATCAGCTCGTTTTCTTCCAATTCGTGATGACTACTCACTGGTGAGACTCGCTGAGATCTATATAGACGATATTGTGACCAAGTACGGTGTCCCTTTATCAATAGTGTCCGATCGAGATCCTCGCTTCACATCTGACTTTTGGCAGTCACTTCAAGAAGCGTTAGGTACTAGACTTAACTTGAGCACCGCTTATCACCCACAGACGGACGGGCAAAGCGAACGTACTATTCAGACCTTGGAGGACATGCTCTGTTCTTGTGCATTAGAGTTCAGAGGAAGTTGGGATAAACATCTTCCATTGATCGAGTTCTCGTACAATAATAGCTATCACACTAGCATTCAATGTGCACCGTTCGAAGCCTTATATGGGCGTAAGTGCAGATCACCACTTTGCTGGCTAGACGCCGGTGAAAGAAGCTGGATGAAGCTCCCAGTTGTACAGTTCACTATTGACAAAATCGCTGTTATAAAAGAAAAGCTGAAGGCTGCCCAAGACAGACAAAAGTCCTACGCTGACAAACGCCGTAAACCTTTAGAGTTCCAAGTAGGCGATAAAGTTCTATTAAAAGTTTCCCCATGGAAAGGTACTGCCCGTTTTGGCAAGAAAGGCAAATTGGCGCCTCGGTACATCGGGCCTTATAAGATCATTAAACGGATTGGACCAGTTGCGTACAAACTGGAACTACCCCTAGAACTTGGCAATGTTCATGACACATTTCACGTGTCCAATTTAAAGAAGTGCTTGGCTGACGACCCGGACGTCATTCCTATTAAGGATGTTCATATCGACGAAGGGCTTGAGTTCACTGAAAAGCCCATTGAGATCATTGATAGAGATGCTAAACAGACTAGACAGAGCAGAGTACCACTAGTTCGTGTACGTTGGAGTGCTAGACATGGATATAATGACACTTGGGAACGCGAGGACTTCATTAAGAAGAAGTACCCTCATCTTTTTGATCGGCAAGACTCCTAATTTCGAGGACGAAATCCTCTAAGTAGGGGAGAATGTAACAACCGTCTTAGAAATGTTCTAAATGAGTTCTTTAGAAAGTACTTTTGCCATTTGAACGGCTAGACAGTTCAATTTATTTAGGTTCTTGATGTACTTTAGACCTAAATTATGTGCTTATATGAAGGTCAATTTAATCTTAAATCATGATTTATATGACGAATTTATGATTAAGTTCGATGAAATACTAAAGTGCAGTACGTAAACGTTCGTGTTCATAAAAGTTCTAGTTCAAAAATGTTCGCAATTAGTCCTTGCATTTATGAAGTTCATTAATTATGGGAAAGGTATAAAAAGAAAAAGATGGAAACCCTAGTGAGAGAAGTATCACTGTTCATCTCCTTCACATTTTCCACTTCTCTCACTAAAACACACACTGGCAGCCACATTTTCACACACAAAATTCATCTTTTGATTTTTGATTGTTAAATCAAAAACGTTTGTACTTCTAGCATCCTTGTGATAATCAAAACATATTTCTGGAATCAAATCGCAGGTAACAACAACGAATTATGAGTTTTTGATCGAATTAAAAGTGTACTTTTTCAAGTTCATGTTCTTGATGATTTGGTCCAATCTTGAATGAAAATCGTGTTAAATGTTAATGGGTTTGTGTCTAAATGTGTTTAACAACATTTGTGTGAACCAATTTGGGTCATAACGTGCTTTAATCTCGAAACCCGTTTTTGAAAGCGAAGGTACCAACTAGTTCTTGAAGTTATGACATGTTTATGTGATATTTGATCTGGAAAAACATTAAAAGTGTTATGGGTTAATGTTATTGTGTATATATGTACTAGTCCTATGATCTAACAAGTTCCGGAATCGATCTAGAGCCTCGAATTGTGTTCAGCCCTTGTTCAGCTCATTCGAGACATTGGGACGGTCTTGGAGGGACGATCTTGGTCCCCAAGATCGTCCTAGGCAGCTTAATGTCTTATGGTATTTGTTCGTTCGGTTTTGTGAGGTGCTGTGGTGTTGTTGGTACATTGATTGGGTAACTAATCCTTTGGATCGGTTTTGCTCAAACGATCTTGTTCTAGTCCTTAGGACGATCTTGTTCTAGTCCTCAGGACGATCTTGTGCTTTGAACACTAAAACGATCTTGGCAGATTAAACATTAAAACGATCTTGATTCCTTGAATAACTAAGACGATCTTGAGTTGAGTACAAATGAGACGATCTTGAACCTTGACCTGTGAAACGATCTTGAACTAGGAATTGTAAGACGATCTTGTGCTAATCATCTAGGACGACCTTGGTCTGATGAGAACCTAGAACGATCCTGACCTAGTACAACTCTAAAACGATCTTGACTTAGCTTAAACCCAAAACGATCTTGAACTAGAAATAGTGGGACGATCTTGAACAATCTTGGACGACCTTGCTCATAGCAAACCCTAGACGACCTTGTACCAATCAGAAAACAACACGAACTGTCCTATAACTTGTCATACTTGAAATGATTAAGACGATCTCGAACTTGAAGTGCTAAGACGATCTTGACTCTGAACCTAAGACGATCTAAATGTTAAACTACGGGACGATCTAAATACTAAAACATGAAACGATCTTATGCTTGGAACTTGAAACGATCTTAACTTAATGCACCTAAAACGGTCTTGAGCTTTAATACTTAAAACGATCTTGAACAGAAAACCTAGGACGATCTTGTGCCAAACCTAGGAAGATCTTGTGCTAAACTCTAAAACGATCCTGATCTAGTACAAAACTCTAAAACGATTCTGACTAGTACATTAATATCATGATGCAACTTAATCATTAAGGTACGAGTTCTATGAACAACTAAATCAAGCTCTTAAAGGCTAAAGTTCATTATTAAGACACGATCAACTCATTAACACGATAAGTACTTATGTGTGAGTTCTAAGACGTTCAGTTCGAGTCCAGTTCATGTACTTAAAGTTCATTCAAACACTTTTGAGTCAAAACGTTCAAAGATCTTCAAAAGGACCAAATCATCAGTTCATCAAGGACATTTCAGTAATTAATTAGTCATTTGAACTAATATGTGTGCATATCTATGAACCATAACTTGTACTTAGGCATCCATCAAGACGTACTTGGATTTCGATAGATATAACTTATCTATCTCGGTGCTTGTTCTCTGTGCTATAAACTGTGCTTGTACCAGATCACTGTGAGTTCACTCATCCCCTTTTTGTACATTTGTTCAAAGTTCTTTTATCGGGGACTGAAAAGCATGAAAACTACTTTGTACTTATACATATGTTCTTGAACTACTTTACGTACTTTTTATGATCTTACAAGGTACTTATGACATGATTCCTAATTATTTAAAAGAGTATTTAAGTCTTGAATGGGCAGGATCTTAAATACATTTATACTATTTAAGGGAGTATTTAAGTCTTGAATGGGCAGGATCTTAAATACCTCCATACTACTATATTGATCTGTAACATGTTCTAGTTCGTACTTGTACTTGTTCAGTTCTTATTCACTGCTATCAATTCATATCCCACAGTTCAGGGATTGAACCGTAGATAATTATGGACAGCGCTGTTTAGGGTAGGCCCACCCTCATTCCTCCGCAGTTCTGGAGGATGCATATTATCTGTTCTTGTTCTGATTTAGATCTTCGTGAAGTACTTGATTATTATGTGCATAAGTTCATTACAGTTCAATTCTGGCCAATCGGGTTAGCAGTGACAATTCATTTAAAGTTCATTATATGT
>CM067173.1:127117668-127144866 GCA_034093135.1 Erigeron breviscapus
AACTTGAGGGGGAGCCAAATACTGCACTCTTTTTCCCTTAGCTAAAGTTTTTTCCCACAGGGTTTTCTTTAGCAAGGTTTTTAACGAGGCAGTATTTCCAAGCTGAACAACAAAGTTGATAAAGCATATGTCTGAGGGGGAGTGTTATGATATCAGACATATAGGGTAGGGTACATGCTACCTAATGTTTTCTTGTTTTATACCTATATTTGTGTATATATATATCAAGTCTATTAGTGTAAAGAATAATAATAAGAAGAATAATAATTCATTCTATCTCATTTCTATTCTACCCTCCTTTCATTAAATTCATTCTCCCTATATGAAAACCAAGTAGAAATATATATAAAATAAAGTGATTCAAGAAATATATATATAATAAAGTGATTCAAGATCGTACAAATTTATAACACGTTATCAGCACGAGAGTGCTCAATCAATAAGATCAACGAAGCAAAGAAGCAGTCACCATATATACTCAAGGTAAGAAGCTCCTACTAAAAGGCATTGGAATGGCATTAAACATATATTTCGGTACCTAAAAGGAACTGTTGATTTAGGTTTATTTTATTCAAATGACTCAAAAGATGGGTTAGTTGGTTATACAGATGCAGGTTATTTATCTGATCCCCATCAAGCAAAATCTCAAACTGGATACATATTCAAGAATGGAGGAACTGTGATTTCATGGCGTTCTCAGAAACAAACACTTGTCGCAACATCTTCAAATCACGCTGAAGTCATTGCACTACATGAAGCTTCAAGGGAATGTGTGTGGCTAAGATCAATGACACGACACATTCTAACATCTTGTGGGTTAGAGAAAGAAGTAAATCCAACCCCAATCTATGAAGACAATGCAGCTTGTATCTCACAGATGAAGGAAGGATATATCAAAAGTGACAGAACAAAACACATTCCACCAAGATTCTTCTCATATACTCAAGAACTCATTAAAGACAATCAGGTTGATATGAGACATATCCAATCCAGCAACAATTCAGCAGATCTTTTCACAAAAGCACTCCCTACAACAATTTTCAAGAAGCATGTTTATGATATCGGGATGCGACATGTGTACAAATGATAACTTGAGGGGGAGCCAAATACTGCACTCTTTTTCCCTTAGCTAAAGTTTTTTCCCACAGGGTTTTCTTTAGCAAGGTTTTTAACGAGGCAGTATTTCCAAGCTGAACAACAAAGTTGATAAAGCATATGTCTGAGGGGGAGTGTTATGATATCAGACATATAGGGTAGGGTACATGCTACCTAATGTTTTCTTGTTTTATACCTATATTTGTGTATATATATATCAAGTCTATTAGTGTAAAGAATAATAATAAGAAGAATAATAATTCATTCTATCTCATTTCTATTCTACCCTCCTTTCATTAAATTCATTCTCCCTATATGAAAACCAAGTAGAAATATATATAAAATAAAGTGATTCAAGAAATATATATATAATAAAGTGATTCAAGATCGTACAAATTCATAACATGAACCCACTTTTTTTTTTCTTTTTTAAGAACGGCAGTATTAGATGTTAATGATAAGAACCATACAATTAAGATGTAATATATAATATTGACACTCGATATAGCAGAAAATAGAGAATGAGTTAATCATAAGATTGAACATAGTTTTGATTACATAAATCATCCAAGAACATTAAAGATTACATTGAAAAAATAGGGTTTAATAACGGTAAGAAAAAAGCTGCTAATCGAGGTGAGTGGAACAGTGCCCATCTCTTTCTTTATATACACAAATATATTTACATAAAGCCCCCTGAACTTTAGTCTTCTACCATCTTCTCCTTTTCTGCACATGCTTTAACATCTTCAGTCCTAAGCCCATAGCAAGTCATGAGTGTCCAGCTTTAGTCCCTCCTTATAGCATAAAAGATCAACAATGGTACAATTTCTGAAATAACAACATTTTAAGTGAGACAATTAATTTGACAATTTTAACACCCCTCCACAAATTAATTGTGGAAGAGGTCTATCAACCCAAGCTCCTTCAGGTGTTTGTTATGAGTAACACATGTAAGCCCTTTAGTGAAGAGGTCAGCTAAATTGTCTCTGACCCAATTTTCACAGTTTCTATGATCCCCAGATTTATCTTTTCTCTTACAAAGTATAGATCAATTTCAAAGTGTTTAGTCTTCTCATGAAAAACAGGATTGATGCTAATTTGTATAGCAGCCTTGCTATCACAAAAAATGGGTACAGGAGTGCCTGTCTTACCAAACTCATCAAGAATTTTTAATACCCACATAATTTCACAAGTAATGGAAGCTAAAGCTCTAAACTCTGCTTCAGCAGAGGATCTAGAAATGGTGGCTTGTTTTTTTCTTTTCCAAGAGATTGGTGAGTTCCCAAGAAAAAGAGTGTATCATGTGATACTTTTCCTGGCACTCACCTTCTTGGCCCAATCAGAATCAGTATAAGCTTTAAGAGTTAAGTCAGAATTACCTTTTAGATGGATACCCTTACCTGGAGAGTTCTTCAGGTACCTCAAAACTCTTAAAGCAAGTTTAAAATGAGAATAATAAGGCTTGTGCATGAATTGACTCAAAATGTGAACAGCAAAAGAGATATCAGGTCTGGTAAGGGTTAGATAAATAAGTTTACCAACAATTTTTTGATACTCAGTCACATTCTCAAGAGGAGTATCATCAGAATTATCACAACACAAGCTAAGATTGGGTTCAATGGGAGTCAGAGATGTTTTACATCCCAGTAACCCATACTCAGAAATAATATCAAGGCAATATTTCCTTTGGGTCAAGTAGACCCCTTCATCAGTGTCAAGAACTTCAATCCCTAGGAAGTATCTCAACTTACCAAGATCCTTGATAGAAAACTGCTTACTCAAAAACATTTTGCATCTATTGATTTCATCAATGCAATTACCAGTGATTATAATATCATCAACATACACAAGTAAAGCAACAAACATACCATTATGATTTTTGGTGTAAAGAGAATAATCACTTCTACTTTGATTAAAACCAAAGTTCAAGAGAGCAGAAGTAAGTTTTTCATTCCATTTCCTTGGGGCTTGTTTAAGCCCATATAAGGATTTAACTACTTATACACACCTCTATGTCAGTAGTAGAAAAATAACCAGGAGGTGGTGTCATATAGACATCCTCAACAATCTCACCATATAGAAAGCTAGGCATTATTCACATCAAGCTGAAATATAGGCCAACAGTTTGTAGTAGCAATGGTAAGCATACATCTTATAGTAACCATTTTCACAACAGGAGAGAAGGTCTCATCAAATTCAATCCCAACCCTTTGACTGTACCCTTTATTCACTAACCTAGCCTTATATCTATCTACTTCACCATTAGACTTATACTTTATCTTATAAACCCACTTACAACCAATGGGTTCCCTATTTGGAGGAAGTTCAGTTTGGGTCCAAGTCCCATTTTTGTGTAAAGCTTCCATTTCAGCATTCATTGCATCAACCCAGAGTGAGTTTTTGCAAGCTTCACTGAAATTAGTGGGTTCAACATGTTTATTTAAGTTGGAGAGAAAACACAAA
Source organism: Erigeron breviscapus (assembly GCA_034093135.1). Taxonomy (NCBI): domain Eukaryota; kingdom Viridiplantae; phylum Streptophyta; class Magnoliopsida; order Asterales; family Asteraceae; genus Erigeron; species Erigeron breviscapus. The sequence continues at coordinate 127,121,230 of CM067173.1, forward strand.
TAATCAGAATTCAACTTGGTGTAATTAACATAGTTAGAGGTACTATGTTTAGTCTTAGTTTTGGTTCCAAGAACAAAGTCATCAAGGTTTATAGGAGTCCTTGAACCCTACTAGATCTTCTAAGATTAGTAGGGTTTTCACTCAAAGGGACAGTGGTATCAATAATGTTGTTATTGCCCTCAGAATTGATGTTTTCATCAAGAAGTGTTGCATTATCCTTACCACTAGTAGTCCCTTTAGGACTGCCAGAGTGGGAAGAAGGAGTATTCTCATTGGTAGTCCCAATTGGATTGCCAGAATGAGAAGGTCCAATGCCATCACTTCCAGTCAGAACTCTCCTTTCATCATCGGGACTTGAGACTGGATGATTATGATCATTATTTTCAAATAAAAGATTATCAAAGAAATTTAAATGAGAGATCTCATTTTCAGCAGACTGAGCAGGCTAATTATTCTGATGTTTTATTTTAAAAGGGAAAATATGCTCATAGAAACTCACATCCCTAGAATATAGGATGGTTTTATTTTCAAGACTATAATTTGTATCCTTTCTTGGCATCAGCATAACCAATTAGGATACATTTTTCAGACCTGCTACTAAACTTATCAGAATTATTCAAGACAGTTGCAAAGCATAAACATCCAAAGACTCTTAAATGGGACAGATTAGGAGAATTAAACTAATTCATAAGGAGACTTTCCACAAAGAACATAACTAGGTAACCTGTTAATCAAATAAGTGGCAGTTAGAACACATTCACTCCACATATTGAGGGGTATCCCCCCTTGAAACATAAGGGCTCTTGCAACATTTAACAAGTGCCTATGTTTCCTTTCAACTATCCATTCTGCTGTGGGGTGTGCACACAAGAGGTTTGGTGTATGATTCCCTTTTGGTTTGTGAAACTGTTCATTTTATGGTTTATAAACTCACTACCATTATCATTTCTGAATATTTTAATCCTTTTGTTAAACTGGTTAAGAAGAAGATTATAAAAGGTTACAATGTTATCAAAGGTTTCTTCCTTACCTTTTAACATAAACACCCACACAGCTCTAGAGTAATCATCCACAATTGTTAAAAAATATTTGTATCCTTCCCTACTTTGAATTCTGTAAGGACCCCATAAATCAAGATGCAAATCACCCACACAGTGGTTTTATGTTCACTCAAAGGGAGTGGCTCCCTAGTCTGTTTTGCCTTATGGCAAGTTTCACACAAAGAGGTATGAGTCACATTATCCAGCTTAAGTTTATCTTTAAGCACAATGAGGACTTGGTCAGCAAGGTGACCAAGTCTGCAGTGCCAAGTATATTTAGACACATTACAAGCAAATATGGTATTTAAACAAGAGCATTGTTCTTACCAACATCACAATCATCAAACAAGTAAAGACCATCACACTCTTTACCAATCCCCACAGTTGTTCTGGATTTCAAGTCCTGAACATTAGAATGATACTCATCAAAGCCTATAAAAAACTTATTATCTCTAGCAAGATTGTGAACAGATAAAAGACTAACACAGTACTCAGGGACAACAAGCACACCATAGAGAATAATGCGCTAACATATAACGGCGCGCCTTACATAATAAATAATGCGCTAACCGGTGCGCGCTTACATAATAAATAATGCGCTAACGGCGCGCTTACATAATAAATAATGCGCTAACCGGCGCGCTTACATAATAAATAATGCGCTAACATATACGGCGCGCTTACATAATAAATAATGCGCTAACATATAACGGCGCGCTTACATAATAAATAATGCGCTAACATATAACGGCGCGCTTACATAATAATAATGCGCTAACATATAACGGCGCGCTTACATAATAATAATGCGCTAACATATAACGGCGCGCTTACATAATAATAATGCGCTAACATATAACGGCGCGCTTACATAATAAATAATGCGCTAACATATAACGGCGCGCTTACATAATAATAATGCGCTAACATATAACGGCGCGCTTACATAATAAATAATGCGCTAACATATAACGGCGCGCTTACATAATAATAATGCGCTAACATATAACGGCGCGCTTACATAATAAATAATGCGCTAACATATAACGGCGCGCTTACATAATAATAATGCGCTAACATATAACGGCGCGCCTTACATAATAAATAATGCGCTAACTATACGGTGCGCGCTTACATAATAATAATGCGCTAACATATAACGGCGCGCCTTACATAATAAATAATGCGCTAACTATACGGTGCGCGCTTACATAATAATAATGCGCTAACATATAACGGCGCGCTTACATAATAAATAATGCGCTAACTATAACGGTGCGCGCTTACATAATAATAATGCGCTAACGGTGCGCGCTTACATAATAAATAATGCGCTAACGGTGCGCGCTTACATAATAAATAATGCGCTAACTATACGGCGCGCTTACATAATAAATAATGCGCTAACATATACGGCGCGCTTACATAATAAATAATGCGCTAACATATAACGGCGCGCCTTACATAATAAATAATGCGTTCAATAACGGCGCGACTTACATAAGAATTAATGCGCTAACATATAACGGCGCGCCTTACATAATAAATAATGCGCTAACGGTGCGGCTTACATAGTGAATAATGCGCTAACGGTGCGACTTACATCATGAATAATGCGCTAACATATAACGGCGCGCCTTACATAATGAATAATGCGCTAACGGTGCGACTTACATAGTGAATAATGCGCTAACGGTGCGACTTACATAATGAATAATGCGCTAACATATCTCAATCACCAATCCATCATACCACAATTCATCCAAACTATACGTACATACACTTAGGAGGATTTTACTTTCAACGAGTCCTAGATGCTTATATATAGGGTCACCCGAAGCCTTCCCACTACATCTAAAACCCTTTGAAGGCATAACCGACTTCCATGTATGTACGACCACCCTAAGTAATCACAATGTCACAATCATATGCGTAAACTATCAAACAATCAATCAATTCGATTAATCACCAATCAAACAGTTATGTACACTTTTCAGCCCGAACCCCAATTGAGTAGGGAGGGTTTACGAAACTCACCTTGGTTTCCAAGCACAATAACAAGTTAGCAAAGAGTTATAAACGCTCGACAACCGCTACGTGTCCACAACCTAGCAATGTATAACATAATATAATCAAGATCAACTCTATAACCCTAAACAAGTTGATTTAGCAAGATCAAAGTCGAGTCACAATCCTTAGAAAAGGAGAAAGATTCACCCTAATTGAATGTTACTACAAGAAAGTAGACTCTTTTACGAATCCAACGATAGGTCATATGACTTGTTTGAGCTTACGGATTAAAAGATATAAGTGTTTGAAGTTTAGCTAAGAAGCTGCCAAAAATCGCGACGTGATGTCACTCAATCGCGGCGCGACACGCACAAGAAAATCACGACGCGATGGACAGAGGTCGCGGCGCGACAAAAACCTCTGTTCGAAATCCTTGCTTGACACCCAGGAGTCGCGGCGCGAAGGAGCCAGATCGCGGCGCGATCTGCTGCAGACCTGCAGCTCACCAGGAACAAACACGACCTCAAGAACACCCAAACCACATTTTTGACTCCCAATTCGACCAAATGACCTTTCCAACTCAATTTCCAACATAGATACATATATATAAACATAATTAAACTCAACCCACTTCATAAATCCACTTCAAACATCAAGATCAAGATTGAAATTAGTTTTAATTCATTAAAAACCCTAGAAAAACCCTAAAATGACTCAAACTCGTTTTTGACCCGAAATCAACCCAAAACTCATACGATTCGACTAGGAAACAAGCTTACTAACATAAAATGAAGAGATTTAGCTAGATTTCACTTACCAAAATGACCCGGATCTTAAATTTCAAATTCTTGGATACTTGGAAAAGATGAACACTTCAAAACCCCAAATTCTTGCAAGATTATTATTATTATTATGAAGGTTTATGTGTTGGAATTAGTCTGCCCAAGACACATATTAAATTGACGTGGCTAGTATGTGATGATCCAAGTCGGGTCATACCCAATAACAAGCTAGACAAACACTTATGATATTTATTTATAAGATTTGATCTTTAAATAAATATAAATACTTGAAACATTTAGAAAGTGGGTTTCTAAATAATTGCACTAGAGATATGTAAATAAATTATATGGATGATTTATTTTGAGAGAAATATGAATGTGTTTTATTTGGTGAAATAAACACATATATATGTTGTGTATAATATGTAACATGTTACATAAGATATGTAACAAGTTATGTTACATTTTATCTACAAAATATATAAGGATATGTTTTATAAAAATTTTGCACAAATTTTGGGTTGCCACCTAGTGAGGCCGCCCCCCCCCCATGTGCATCTTTGGTGTGTTGTCCAACATACAACACTTATAGTCTTGCATTGTTGACAACACACACACAAGATACATAGAGTGTATCACAACTCACATGTTTTTGTAAGAAAAACTCTCTCAATACTCAAGCAATTCTCCTCTTCTTTTCTTGCTCTTGAATTTCGGCCAAGGGATCAAAAAGGAAGGGTTTACAAGTAATAATCCTAGCATAGTTTGGGTGTTTGTTGGAAGCTTGGGGTATACTTGCTTGAGGTTCTTCTAGGTTGAAGACTTGCCACTTCAAGATCACCATCTCCTTCTTTTCAACCTTCTCATAAGCTTGGAAGAAGGTAGTCTTCTAAAACACCCTATGGTTGTTGTTTTGTATGTATGCTATTCATATACATGGATCCTTATTGTTTGGGTTTTCTTTTATAAGTTAAACTTTGGTTTTAACCACATATAACAAATTGAAATGGTTCAATTTTCCGCTGCGTTTTAATATTATAAGGATAATATTACTTTGATATAAACCCAAAAAATCCCAACAATGGTATCAGAGCCGGTTATATGGATACATACATCAAAAGTTGATATTTTGTTTGGACAAAATCCAATATTTTGGCCATTTTGGTTATGGCCGAAATTAATACACAAAAAAAGGAGGTTCCTTTTTTTTCTTGTGTATTTTAGTGTCACAACTTAGCCAAGAGACCTTGTGAATTGTTTGTGATTTGTGGATGTGTTTGTATTCTATTTAATTATTAAATGTTTGTAATAGTTAAATAGGATTTTCTTCATTCATTTGGTTATGTAATCTATTTATTTCATTTGGTATGTAATAAGTAGATTAGTTGCATTTTTTCTTATAAATGTAATCTCCAAGAAAGCGTCAAAAGGTTTGGGGCTGAAGTTGGAGGCCAAATGAAGAGACCAGTGACTTCCCACTGCGGCGCAGTGGGAGTATGTCAAACCCACTGCGGCGCAGTGGGGTTTATGCAGCCGAAGACAGTGACTTCCCACTGCGGCGCAGTGGGAGTATGTCAAACCCACTGCGGCGCAGTGGGGGTTTATGCAGCCGAAGACAGTGACTTCCCACTGCGGCGCAGTGGGAGTATGTCAAACCCACTGCGGCGCAGTGGGTTATCAAAACAAAAGGTGAAGAAAGACATTCAAATCACATCACAAAAGGTTACTTGAAGCATTTGGATGCAAGATCAAGTGGGAGCTCAACTAACACAATATTTTGTGTTACTTTGTCCCTTAGGTTGAGACCTTTTGACCCACTTGTTTCGGCTAACAAGTGTGGTCAAAATAGTTGGCTAATGTTGTGCACTTATTATTATGTTTGTCATGTTTGTTTGGTTGTTTATTATTTTGTCATGTGGATGCTTAAAAACCAACAAACTAAAAGACACACATAAAGATTAAAATTGGTTTTAATATTGACATTAACTTGGTAAAAATAAAATGGGTTTTATTAAAAGTTAATGGTCACAATTATAAAAATGGATTTTATAAAAGAACCTTCAAATTTGGATTTCAAAATTCATTATGGTACATAGTTTTTAACTAGAATATAAAAACTCAAACGACCCTTTAAAAACAAGTTAAACGCCATCCTTTTATACAACACTTAATTATTTGGGAACTCTTTGTAGGATAAAGGTCACCTAACTACTTTGAGGGAACTTATAAGTTAAGGTAAATTTATTGTACTTATGGGATAAAGGTCACCTAACCACTAGTATAAGATAAATTTACATGTGTGTATAAGTAGGACAACTTGATTTGGGAGCCATGTGATTAGGGTCACCGAAGCATGGTAACCAAAGGCGTTGATGGGATTAAACATGCCAACTTAATATAAGATATTAAACCGGTCCCATACCACTAGAAATTGCAAAGTGTTGCAATTGTCAAACGTTGACTACCTTGTTAATTTAGATCATGGGATAAAGGTCACCTAACCATCATTTAAATGTAACGTTGGATTCTAGGTTTTAATTATTAATTGTCCATGGGACATAAAAGGGTATTAACAATTAAAATTTATATTTGATATCGAAAATACTAATAAAGAACTTTGTTAATCTTGTAGATGGCCGCTAACAATGCAATAAACCCCAACCCAAACGTCCATAATTTTTCACTAAGATCCATCCTTGAAAAGGATCGTCTAAACCAAAACAACTTTGTGGATTGGTTTCGTAACTTGAGAATTGTTCTTAGGCACGAAAAGAAATCCTATGTTTTAGACGATCCTATTCCTGATGAGCCCGAAGAAACTGATGTTGAAGCCTATAATGATTGGGTTAAATATGTCGAGGACTCCGTGCAAGTTAGTTGCATAATGCTAGCGAGTATGACTCCCGAACTCCAAAAGGAGTTCGAGCACCATGGGGCATACGACATGATTACCCAACTCAAGGAAATGTTCCAACAAAAGGCAAGGGTTGAACGCTTCGAAACGGTTCGAGCGCTTCATGCATGTCGCATGGATGATTCACAACCGTCTCAACATATGTTCTTAAAATGAAAAGCTACATTGATCGCCTCGAAAGGCTTAATTGTCCCGTCTCAAATGAGTTAGCTACGGATATGATCCTTAACTCATTATCTAAGAGATTTGAAACTTTCGTGTTAAATTATAACATGAATGGATGGGACAAGACCGTTTCCGAGCTCCATGGGATGCTCAAAACGGCCGAGGCTAGTATGGGAGGAAAAGTTCAACCCGTTCTTATGATCAATGAAGGCGGAAAGAAAAGGGCTTACTCCGGACCCAAGGCAAATGTTGCTAAGGGAAAGGGTAACAACAAAGGGAATTTCAAAGGCAAAGGAAAGGGAAAAATGGATACTCCAAAAGCGAAGAAGCAAAAGGTTGCTGTCAATGACCCATGCTTTGAGTGTGGGGAGGTAGGACATTGGAAACGTAATTGTCCAACCTATCTCAAAGAGTTAAAAGCTAAGAGGGATGCAGGGCAAACCTCAGGTACAATATTTATGATATATATTGAGCTTAATACTGTTCTTTCTTACATATGGGTATTGGATACCGGATGTGGAACTCATATTTGTAATATGTTACAGGGGTTCAGAAGAAAGAAGCACATCAAGAAGGGAGACATTAGTCTCTTTATGGGCAATGGTGCATTGGTGCATGTTGAAGCCCAAGGAGACTATCTTTTGAAACTTCCAAATGGTTTGGAAATTGTATTGAACAATGTTTTGTATGCACCTAGTTTGACTAGGAGTATTATTTCTGTTTCCCGTTTAAGACATGTTGGATATGATTTTAATTTTGTTAACAATGATATCCATGTTTCTATGAATGATGTGTTTTATTTTAAAGCTATGCCTTTAAATGGTATTTATGAATTAGTTCATGAAAACACAACATATGATAACTCAATGTACCAAGCTACCACCAAGAAACTTAAATTAGATTTAAGTGAAACCTATATTTGGCATTGTCGTCTTGGCCATATAAATAAGAATCGCATACTAACACTTCAAAAGAATGGTCTTTTGAAAACAAAATCAAATGATTCATTTAATGTATGTGAATCTTGTTTACAAGGCAAGATGACTAAAGCACCTTTCAAAGGCACTAATGAAAGGGCAAAAGATTTATTAGGTATCATACATTCGGATGTATGTGGTCCTTTTAAGCCAATGACTAGGAATGGTGAAAGATACTTCATTACATTCACCGATGACTATAGTCGTTACGGTTATGTATACTTATTAAAACATAAGAGTGAAACTTTTGAAATGTTCAAAATTTTCAAGAATGAAGTAGAAAACCAACTCAGTAAGTCAATAAAAATTCTTCGTTCTGATAGAGGAGGTGAATACCTAAGTGATGCTTTTCAAGATCATCTTAGAAGTTGTGGGATTATCTCACAACTAACTCCACCTGGAACACCACAACATAATGGTGTGTCTGAAAGGAGGAATCGAACTCTATTAGATATGGTTCGTTCCATGATGAGTAAAAGCTCACTACCTCTATCATTTTGGGGATATGCCATAATCTCTGCTGCCCGAATTTTAAATATGGCTCCACCAAGAAAGTGGAGAAAACACCTTTTGAAATATGGCATGGAAGAGTTCCATCTTTATCATATTTAAAGGTATGGGGTTGTGAGGCTTATGTAAGACATGATGCCTCAAACAAATTAGAGCCCCGATCCACTAAATGTATCTTTGTAGGATATCCTAAAGATGATTTGGGATATTATTTCTACAATCCTAATGAGCAAAATATATTTGTTGCTCGAAAGGCTGAGTTCTTGGAAACTAAATTCCTTATGGAAGGAACTAGTTCCAGAACAGTGGAACTTGAAGAAGATCAAGAACCACTGACAGATACATACTTGGGTGACACTAGCTTTCAACAAAAGGATGTTGAAGATGATCAAAGGGTTGATCAAGACACACAAACGTTCGTAGATCTGGTAGAGCTACTTATCCACCTGAGAGATATGGATTTCTCGTGGATGAATGCTACATGGTAGTTTCTGATGAACCTACCACCTACCACGATGCTATGTCCAAATCAGATTCGGACAAATGGCTAGAGGCCATGAACGCTGAGATGCAATCCATGTATGACAACCAAGTTTGGGAATTGGTTGTTGAACCTCCTAATTCCAAAGTAGTTGGAAGTAAGTGGGTGTTCAAATTGAAACACGATATGCATGGAAACTTGAGTACTTATAAAGCTAGACTTGTAGCAAAAGGTTTCACTCAAACTCGAGGGGTCGATTATGATGAAACTTTTTTGCCTGTGGCAATGCTAAAGTCTATTAGGATATTATTTGCCATAGCCGCACATTATAACTATGAGATATGGCAAATGGATGTCAAAACCGCTTTTCTAAATGGATATCTTGAGGAAGATGTCTATATGATCAGCCTGAAGGTTTTGTCGATCCAAAACATCCTAATAAAGTATGCAAGTTAAAGAAATCAATCTATGGGTTGAAACAAGCATCAAGAAGCTGGAATCGTCGTTTTGATGAAGAAGTCAAGAAATTTGGCTTCATCAAAAATGCCGATGAAGCTTGTGTGTATAAGAAGGCTAGTGGGAGCATCATTACTTTTCTAGTATTATATGTCGATGACATTCTACTATTTGGAAATGACATTCCAACCTTGGAAGGTGTAAAAGCCTGGCTTGGAAGTTGCTTTTCCATTAAGGATCTTGGTGAAGCCGCCTATATTTTGGGAATAAGGATCTATAGGGATAGATCAAGGCGCTTAATAGGTTTGAATCAAAGTGCATACATAGACAAGATCTTGAAAAGGTTCAAGATGGAAAACTCCAAAAAGGGTTTGGTGCCTATTCAAAGAGGAACTATATTGAGTACTTCTCAATCCCCCAGCTCAAAAGTTGAGCAAGAGAGAATGAGTGGAATCCCATATGCATCTGCTATAGGATCCATCATGTATGCTATGATATGCACGAGACCGGACGTGTCATGCGCTTTAAGCATGACAAGTAGATACCAGCAAAATCCAGGAGATAGTCATTGGATGGCTGTCAAATATATATTGAAATATCTTAGAAACACTAAAGATATGTTCTTAATATATGGATCTGGTGAGGAGGAACTCGTTGTAAAGGGTTACACGGATGCGAGTTTCCAAACTGATCGAGATGATTCTCGATCACAATCGGGGTATATCTTCATTCTAAATGGAGGAGCTGTTTCTTGGAAAAGCTCAAAGCAAGATGTGGTTGCATTGTCCACTACAGAGTCTGAATACATCGCCGCTTCTTAGCAGCACAAGAAGCTGCATGGTTGAAGAAATTCATTGCCGATCTAGGGGTTGTTCCTTCCATTCAAGAACCCCTAGAAATTCTTTGTGATAACGAGGGCGCGATTGCTCAAATCAAGGAACCTCGTGCACATCAAAAGACTAGGCACATTGAGCGGAGATTCAACTACATAAGGGATGAAGTTGAAAAGGGAAAGATATGTATTCACAAAGTTCACACTGATCAAAATGTTGCGGATCCACTCACGAAGCTCCTTGAAAGGCCCAAGCATGAGAGACATACTTGTGCCATGGGACTTCGATATTCTAGTGATTGGATTTGATCTATTTTATGTATTTGGATATCGGAACACTTGTATTTATTAACACTATTTATATGAATATTGGTATTATGCATTTAAATTGTGTTATGTTCCATTTTTGCATGTTTAAATCCATGAATAAGTTAATTATTCTAAATGTCCGTAGTCGATCATATTTGTGGGAACAAATATGAATGTAAGATTATTATGAACTTGGATTGGTAGATATTCAAAAGGTTTTGAATATAGAGCAAAGTGTTGCTACCAAGGTTCATAGATATTTGTGGGATACAAATATTGGACTGACCTGCAATCAAGCATTACTACATGGAATCTCTGTGATTGATCATAAGTAATCTTGAGTTAAAGGCGAATATCATTGTATCCTCAGACCTGAGATACATATTGGGTCTTGATATTCACTGAATATTATACTTTGACTTAGCTCTTCGCTGTTCTGAAACATGGCAGTACATAAGACTAAGCTCAGGTATGATATAAGGTGATTGTGAAGGACGTATGTAGTCGAGATGGAATTTGTCCCTCTTATTCGTTGAGAGTTAGATGTCTAAGGCCTGTTACAAAGTTAAATCAATAGAGAATGATCACTTTGTGTCTCTAAGATCTAACATGACATCTGTGACAAAAGGATAAATGATCGATTCACCTAAATCATTTCAAGTAAGGGACTTGAAGAGGATGATGTTATTGAATGGCACTTTGTCATACGTATTAGGGGTAGCAAACCGTTGTTAGGCGGTATTTGCTGCTTGCGTCAATCTTCTATGAATCTTGTGCAAGTGGGAGATTGTTGGAATTAGTCTGCCCAAGACACATATTAAATTGACGTGGCTAGTATGTGATGATCCAAGTCGGGTCATACCCAATAACAAGCTAGACAAACACTTATGATATTTATTTATAAGATTTGATCTTTAAATAAATATAAATACTTGAAACATTTAGAAAGTGGGTTTCTAAATAATTGCACTAGAGATATGTAAATAAATTATATGGATGATTTATTTTGAGAGAAATATGAATGTGTTTTATTTGGTGAAATAAACACATATATATGTTGTGTATAATATGTAACATGTTACATAAGATATGTAACAAGCTATGTTACATTTTATCTACAAAATATATAAGGATATGTTTTATAAAAATTTTGCACAAATTTTGGGTTGCCACCTAGTGAGGCCGCCCCCCCCCCATGTGCATCTTTGGTGTGTTGTCCAACATACAACACTTATAGTCTTGCATTGTTGACAACACACACACAAGATACATAGAGTGTATCACAACTCACATGTTTTGTAAGAAAAACTCTCTCAATACTCAAGCAATTCTCCTCTTCTTTTCTTGCTCTTGAATTTCGGCCAAGGGATCAAAAAGGAAGGGTTTACAAGTAATAATCCTAGCATAGTTTGGGTGTTTGTTGGAAGCTTGGGGTATACTTGCTTGAGGTTCTTCTAGGTTGAAGACTTGCCACTTCAAGATCACCATCTCCTTCTTTTCAACCTTCTCATAAGCTTGGAAGAAGGTAGTCTTCTAAAACACCCTATGGTTGTTGTTTTGTATGTATGCTATTCATATACATGGATCCTTATTGTTTGGGTTTTCTTTTATAAGTTAAACTTTGGTTTTAACCACATATAACAAATTGAAATGGTTCAATTTTCCGCTGCGTTTTAATATTATAAGGATAATATTACTTTGATATAAACCCAAAAATCCCAACATTATGTTACTTAGTTAATCTAACAAAGGAATAAGCATTTATTATGAATTTATGAAGATTAGAAGAGGTGGGTGAAGAAGATGAAAAGAGAGTAAACGAGGGAGAGAAAGATAAGGTTTTTGGTAAAGTGGAAATGAATGAATGGATGGGTGAGGGGGGAGGTGAGAGGGGCCGGCCTTGGGGTCCCCTTTTAGAGTCCCCGCTCCGCTAATTTCGACAAATAGCTAAACGTTAATCATTTAAACGCTAAAACAAACCCGTAACCGCAATTTAATTCTACGTTACATTAAAACACAACAAAACGTTCGATTATTCATATAAATTCATGAAACCATTTACATTTGATTATTTTCATTCAAAAGTCAAACCGAGTCAAAAGTCACGAATGTTACATTATTCCCCCGTTAAAGGAATTTCGTCCCGGAATTCTAAGTTAGCTAGACTCGCTAAACAAGTGGGGATACTTAGCTTTCATTGAATCCTCTCGCTCACAAGTGAACTCGGGTCCACGTCTTGCTTGCCATCTAACTTTAACAATCGTATATCGAGTATTCTTTAACTTCTTAGTTTCCCGATCTAAGATTTCTACCGATTCCTCCACGAATTTCAACGCTTTATCGACTCGGATTTCATCTAAGGGTACGTGAAGCGTTGGGTCGGCCAAACACTTCCTAAGATTACATACATGAAAACATTGTGAACTCCACTCAAGTTTTGAGGAAGTTCCAAACGATACGCTACCGGACCAATTCGTTCCAAAATCTTAAATGGGCCAATATATCTTGGACCCAACTTACCACGTTTCACAAAACGGACCACTCCCTTCCACGGAGACACTTTGAGTAACACATAATCACCAACTTCGAATTCAAGAGGTCGTCGTCTAGCGTTGGCATACTTTAGTTGTCGTTCTCGGGCCACTCTCAACTTCTCTTTGATTTGAGAAATCACTTTAGTCGTTTCAACAACAATCTCGGGTCCAATGAGTTGGCTTTCACCAACTTCCGCCCAAGCTACGGGTGATCGACAATCTCTCCCATACAAAGCCTTAAACGGAGCCATTTGAATAGTTGCATGGTAGCTATTATTATAGGAGAATTCGACCAACGGTAAGTGTACATCCCAATTGCCACCAACTTCGATGGCACAAGCTCTTAACATATCTTCTAACGTTTGAATTGTCCTTTCACTTTGACCATCGGTTTGTGGATGGAACGCCGTACTCATGTCAAGTCGAGTACCCATCGCTTGTTGGAACGCCTTCCAAAACTTTGAAGTAAATCGGGCATCCCGATCGGTTATTATGGAAATTGGCATCCCATGTTTGGATATCACTTCTTTGATGTACATGCGTGTCGTGGTTTCAAATTTGTCGTCTTCCCGGATGGCTAAGAAGTGAGCCGACTTAGTCAACCGGTCAACAATCACCCAAATGGTGTCCCGACCACTACTCGTTCTAGGAAACTTCGTGATGAAGTCCATGGCAATCTCTTCCCATTTCCATACCGGTGTTCTCGGTTGAACTAGCAAACCGGGTGGTTTCTTGTGGTCGGCCTTTACTTGCAAACATGTGATATATTCACTAACGTATCTAGCAATGTCTTTCTTCATTCCCGGCCACCAATACAAATCCCTCAACCCGAAATACATCTTGTCGGAACCCGGGTGAACCGAGTAGGCCGACTTATGAGCTTCATTCATCAATTTCATCCGAAGCCCACCCAAAACGGGAATCCACAATCGTTCAACAAAATATAGCCCATCATCGTCTTTTCTATCAAATTGTTCTTCTAAGCCATGCAAAGCTTCATTGATGAAGTTTTCCGGCCTAGTTGCCAATCTTTGAGCCTCAATAATGGAGTCACGAACACTCCTTTGTACGGTAAGGCTCATGGCTCTAATTCGCCTCGGTTTTACATGTTCCTTTCGACTCAATGCATCGGCTACAACGTTGGCTTTACCCGGATGGTAACGAATAACACAATCATAGTCGCTAAAGAGCTCCAACCATCTTCGTTGTCTCATATTTAATTCACTTTGGTCGAAAATGTGTTGAAGGCTTTTGTGATCGGTATAGATCACGCTCTTGGTGCCATACAAGTAGTGCCTCCAACATTTTAAAGCAAACACGACCGCTCCCAATTCCAAGTCATGGGTCGGGTAATTCTTCTCATGCACCTTTAGTTGCCTAGATGCATAAGCAATCACCTTACCCCGTTGCATTAAGACACAACCCAATCCTTGCCCGGATGCATCACAATAAACAACAAAATCATCGGCTCCATCGGGCAAGCTTAAGATGGGTGCATCACATAACTTGTCTTTCAACAATTGGAATGCTTGTTCTTGTTTTTCGCCCCAATCGAACCTCCTTTCTCTTTGGGTCAATAAGGTCAAAGGTTGGGCGATTTTTGAGAAGCCCTCGATGAATCTTCTATAATAGCCCGCCAAACCAAGAAATTGGCGGATCTCGGTTGGTGTCTCGGGCCTTCGCCAATTCTTTACCGCTTCAATCTTGCTCGGGTCAACGTGTATACCTTCTTTGCTCACCACATGTCCAAGGAAATGGACTTCTTCTAACCAAAACTCACACTTAGAAAACTTGGCATATAGCTTTCCTTTCGGAGCAACTCCAACACTAGCTTCAAATGCTCCGCGTGATCTTCCTTCGTTTTGGAATAGATAAGTATGTCATCAATGAAAACAATGACGAACTTATCCAAATATGGATCACACACCCGGTTCATCAAGTCCATGAACACCGCCGGTGCATTAGTTAGACCGAAGGGCATGACCGTGAATTCGAAGTGCCCATATCGAGTTCGGAAAGCCGTTTTTGGAATATCATCTTCGTGTACCCGCAATTGATGGTAACCCGACCGCAAGTCAATCTTTGAGAAGTATTTAGCGCCTTGGAGTTGATCAAACAAATCATCAATTCTAGGAAGAGGATAGCGATTTTTCACCGTTAGTTTATTCAATTCTCTATAATCGATGCACATTCGGAAGGACCCGTCTTTCTTTTTGACAAATAAGACCGGTGCTCCCCACGGTGATTGACTAGGGCGGATGAAACCCTTTTCTTGAAGTTCCTTGAGTTGGGTAGCCAACTCTTGCATTTCGGTCATGGCTAGGCGATACGGTGCCTTGGCCACGGGGGAAGCGTTAGGAATAAGATCAATACGGAAATCGAGTTGACGAGAGGGAGGCAAACCCGGTAAATCATCCGGAAAGACATCCGCAAACCCATTGACTACGGGCACGGTCTTCAATTCAACCTTGGTGACGTTAACATTATACACTTTACTTTCCCAAGACTCGGACTTTTCACCTTGAATCACTAATTCCTCACCATTCTCTAACGGTATTCTAACTATTTTATTACCACAATCAATTACCGCGTTAACGGACGACATCTAATCCATACCAACGATCACGTCAAAACTACCAATATCAAAAGGGACCAAATCTATGTAAAACGGGTGGTCGTTCAAGTCTAAGATACAATCACGTGCAATTTGACTAACTCTAGACAAACCGCCATTTACCATTTCGAGTTCAAAATAATACGTCAATGGGCTAAGACTAGCATTAATCAACGGAATAAAATCATTGGATATGAGGCTAAAATCGGCTCCGGAATCAAATAACACGGTGGCATATTGGTCATTGAGAAGAAAAGTACCTGCCACAACGTTTGGATCAACATGAGCCTCGGCCGCATTCACGGCAAAAGCTCTACCACGGGGGGCCAATTGTTGACGAGGAGCTTGAGGAAGTTGTTGTTGTTGTCCTTGGAGTCCTCGGTTTTGATTTGGACCGGCAATTTGCAATTGGTTAGGATGCACGGTCACTTGAACTTGTTGGCCAATAAGATTTGGGCACCGGTTGCGGTAGTGGTCTTGGCTACCACATTCATAGCAAGTACCCGGGGCTATCGGGGGACGTATTACATTGAGAGGAGCAACATTCAAAGGAGCATTCCGAGGGTTAGTTGGACAAAACTTTGAGGTGTGACCCGGTTGGTTGCAATGGAAACAAGCATCACATCTCACGGTGGGCCAATGATGGCGATTACACCTAGGGCATAAAGGACTACCCCCGACATAACCACCCTTTGGAGGACCCGCCGTCGGTACAACCGCCGCAAAAACCTTTCCACCACGACCATGGCGCTTATTATCACGCCTAACATCTTTCTTGGTGCCGCTTGACTCGGCCACCTCTTTCCTTTTGTTATCATTTTTGCTTAACTTACCACCCCTTATAAGTTCCAAAGTCACGCTAGCGGTGCGGGTGGTTGCCTCTTTGTATGTCAAAGGCATGGTGGGGTGAGAAACAAGCATCCTCACTTCATGGGGCAACCCCGCAACATACTTCTCAATTTTCACATCATCGGGTCTCACATAATGGGGAATGAGTCTAGAGAGTTGGCCAAAACGGCGAGTGTAACCCTCATAGTCTCCACCCTTCATGGCAAGCTTAGAGAATTCTTCTTGCAAATTTCTCATTTCGTGTGCCGGACAATATTTAGTAATTATCATTCTTTTGAAGTCTCCCCAAGGTAGGTTGTTAGCCGCATCAATCCCCAATTCCTCAACCTCCTCATTCCACCATTCAAGAGCATCACCTTTCAACATGCCGGTGACATAAGAAATTCGTTGGTGATAAGCACAACCACTCCGAGCAATGATCGATTCAATTGTCTCCAACCATTCTAAACAACCCGTGGCACCACCAACTCCATTAAATTCCGGAGCTCCACAAAGTTTGAAGTCCTTGAACAAGCACCCTTGTTGGTAAGCATCATGACCTCTTGGTCGCACAAAACCTTCTCCTCCATCCTCACCGTTTACATTCACATCTTCATCTTCGTTTTGAACATGAACCGCTTCATCTTCCGGTTCTTCTTGTTCATTTCTAGCTTCCATGGCCGTTTGGATTCGGGCCACAAGATCCGACATGAGATCATTTAGAGCTTGAGTGATAACCTCGGCGGTTACCAGGGGATTGGCACCACCCCGGCCACCTCGGCCACCACGACCTCAACGGCCTCCTCTACCACCACGTTGTTGGGTCAAAAATCGACCAAGTATAATTTGTTCAGAAATAGTGAAGTTCAGTGAAGAATACTTGTACAGAATTCTGAAGCAGTTCAGAATTACTTCACTGAAGCTTCACTTCAGTTCAGATCAACGCATCAGAATACCGTTCAGAATGAAGTCGAAGACTGAAGTCTGAAGAAAGAGAATCAGCTCAGATGTGGAGCTCAGAAGTTGATTCTACCTGATCGAACACTGAAGCATCTCAGTGTAAAGTACTTACACCACTTTACACTGATTACGAGGAAGACTTTACTTTACATACCTTTACCTGGTTAATAGACTTATCTATTAATAAAAGTACAAGGTTAAGTAAAAGGTTGGGAATAAAGTATGACAAGTCACATCAACTGACTTTTATACTTTACCTCAAAAGTTAGCATGTAAGGAATTAGGTTTAATTCCTTAAATGCTCCCAACCATATTTGTACGACCTAAAGTCCACGTCATCATGGACTTGTCCTATAAATATAAGTCTTCTCACAATTTGCAAACAGCTTGAAACTTTGGCATTGCAACTTGTGAGATATACTCTAAGTAAACTTACGAGTATTTCCAAGTTATTTAGATCACTTGTATTTCAGGATTGTTTAGATATTTACACTTGGGTGTTTATCTTTGTTCCGCAACAATCCTTGTATTTGTTTATACATCAATAAATCAAATACATTGAAAAGTACAACGTGTCTCAATGCTACATACTTGATTATAGATATATATCTTTATATAGTTTCTGCCATTTAGTTCTTGCATTTACTTTAAGTCATTTATTTCTTGTTATCCATAATCTGGATCGTAAACTGAACTTGTCCTTCAAGATCAGTTGTACTTGCCAGTCGGTTCTTGTTAACTATCTATTATTTGGGACTCACAATTGGTATCAGAGCAGCAAGGTTGAATTAATATTAATTCTTTAACCTTTGATCTGCAAAGATGGTTGACACTGAACAACAAGAAGGTCCTAACCCTAATGTCAATGCTAATACTCCACCTACCCCCCCAATCATCAACAACAATATACCATTGCATAATGTGCATGTACACTTTCCAAATAATCCTGTTCCCAAGTTTGATGGAAACAGTGAAAATTTTCAAACATGGAAAGCATGCATGCTTAAATATATTGCTGGTGTTGAAAGACATTTGCCCGATATTTTAAAAGAAGGACCCTTTGTCCCCATGAATGCTTCTACTGTTGTCAGAAATGCCGATGGGACTCCTAGGTTATCACCAAAGGAGAAGGATCATTGGTCTGAGGAAGATCATAGACTTGTAGACCTTGACACAAAATTACAAAATATGATTTTATATGCTGTTCCTGAAACTCTCATGCCCACTCTTGTTTTACTTGAAAATTCTAAATTAATGTGGGAGGAACTAATGACACAGTTTGAAGGCACTTCTGAGACAATTGTCACAAGAAAAGTTGCTTTAAATAAAAGATATGAGTCTTTCTTTGCTATCCCTGGTGAAACTTTAACTCAAACTTACATCAGATTCACTAATCTGGTGAATCAACTGAAAGCCTTGGGTGTAACTAAAGACAAAGAAATTTTATTGGAAAAGTTTTGTGACATCTTACCTTCTAAATGGGAAAATTTGATCTTGGTTTTAAGACAAGGAAAAACCTTGCACAGTCACACTCTTGCTTCCCTATATGGAGCCTTCAGATACACTGAAGAGAACAAAGCTGAGAGAGCTGTGGCTGAGCAAGATGCCAAAAATCATGTTTCTACCAGTTCTGGTATGGTTCAATATTCTGAGCCACATGGTACTGCTCTGCTATCTTCTGAGAGTGATCATTCTGACTCGATGAAGAAGATGGTTTCTGAAATGTTAAAAACTGGTATTTCTGGTAATGTCACTCATGATTGTGATGAGGATGACAATGATGATCTGGTTGCCATGCTGGCTAAAACGTTCAATCGTTTTAAGGCCAAATCTAATCGATCTGGCAAACCATTTGCTTCCAGCGCTTCTATTGATAAGTCTAATCTTGAATGCTTCAAGTGTGGCAAGAAAGGACATTTCATGAAGGAATGTAGATCTAGTCAACCTTCATCATCACAATCTGCCCCTAATCATTCTATTTTTCAGAAATCTGATGACAGCTATAAGGCCAAATACAAGAAGCTGAAGGCACATATGGCTCTCATGGCACAAGACAACTCAAGCAATAATAGTTGTATGGTTGCCAAAACTGAAAAATGGGAAGAATCTGATGAATCATCTGATGATGAGGAAGAAGTTAGGGACATGTGTTTCATGGCTCGTGAAGATCAAGGTCATTTGGTCAAATCTGATGTTGAATCTGGTCGTTGGGTGGATATAGTCATGAAAAAGGTTAGTAATTTTGGCTTTGAAAGTAATGAGGAACACAAACTGGACCTTTTGGTTCTTTTAGAGGCTGACATCTCATTTGTTGAGACAGTGCGTTCAGAAAGCCTAAAAATGTTTGAAAATAATACTTCTGAACTGAACGCCAGTCAGGCAAGACTGAAAGAACTGAAGGATGTTCAGTTGGCCCTGAAAAGTTATCAGTCTATGGTTGCCACTTTAGAGTTGGAAAAGGAAGAATTGAAAACCATCCTTGAAAAGGAACAAAAAATAATTAAATCATGGATGAAAGCACCAAATCCAGACGCTGCCATTAAAAACACTTTTGCAAATCAAAGAGCAGCGTATGAATCTGGTGATCTTCATTTAGCATCTATAATCACTGATTTAGATGCTCTTCCAAAAGCAATGAAGCCAGAAATTATTTTTCCTGAAGTAGGCAAACAGAAAACTGTAACTGAAGTGGCCCAGGAACAATCTGAGGGTAAATCTGAAACAGCTCAGACCACTGTTTCAGAAAAGAAAGCTAAATCCAAAAAGCCTTCTCCTCAGTCTTCATCTAAGGTTTCCAAAAGGCCAAAAGAAGAAGAAAAATGTCTCCCCCACTGAGCCATCTACCTCAGATTCAGGTAAGGCTCAGGTGTCTAATGAAGAATCAATTTTGTTAAGGTTAGAAAGTCAATTTCAACTATTGGCTAGACAAGTGCAAAGCTGTAATGCACGTTTGAAAAATGTTGAAACCACTTCTCTTCAACCTAAACAAAACTCCAAACCTTTTTCAAAACCAATCAAGCAAAAATCTGAGAAGAAAAAGGTTGAAAGCTCCATCAAACCAACTATTTTTGTGTCATCTGAGATAATGACTGAGATCCCTTTTGATCCTTCAGTTCCTTATGAACCAAAGAAATCTGAGACTGCTAAGGGAGAGTCCAGTGAACCCATCAAGAGATGGGTTCCCAAAAAGAACTAATCTTTGTGTTTGTGCAGGGAGACCGAAAGAAGAATATATGGTTTCTGGACAGTGCTGCTGGCCGAACCATGACTGGTTATCAAACCCTGCTGGAGGAATATAGGGTGTAAGAGGGGCCCTCAATAGTTTTTGGTAATGATGGAAATGTACAAACTGAGGGATATGGTGTGGTGAATAATGGACAAGTCAAATTCACACGTGTTGCTTATGTGAATGGTTTGAAATATAACCTGATCAGTGTCAGTCAACTGTGTGATGATGGCTTCAAGGTTTTATTTGATATTTCACAAGGCACCATATTCAACAGAGATGGAAAGGTAGTATTGATTGCACCAAGAAAAGGAAACATTTATATCATTGATATGAATCCATCTACCACTGAACAATGTTTCTACACAAAGGCAGATGAGGACACAAACTGGTTGTGGCACAAGAGATTATCCCATCTGAACTTCAAGAATATTAACAAGTTGTCAAGAAAACAACTTGTAGATGGGATACCCTCAATGTCTTTCAATAAAGACAAGCCATGTCCAGGTTGTGAAATGGGAAAGCAGAAAAGAGCTTCATTCAAGACAAAACAAAGTTTTAGTATAACTGAACCTCTTCACATGCTTCACATGGACCTTTTTGGACCAGTGAATGTTCAGACCAGAGCAGGAAAGAAGTATACCCTTGTTGTCGTCGATGAATATTCAAGATATTGTTGGGTGATTTTCCTCAGATCCAAGAGTGAAGCTGCTGCTGAAATCATTGCTCTCATCAAACAAATTGAACTCAAGCATAAGCGAAAAGTTTGTCAGCTCAGAAGTGACAATGGCACTGAATTCAGAAATGCCACCCTGGAGTCCTTCTGCACTGAAACTGGCATATCTCAGAACTTCTCCTCAGCCCACACACCAGAGCAGAATGGTGTTGTAGAAAGAAAGAATAGAACGCTGATTGAAGCTGCTAGAAGTATGCTGAATGAATCTGGTCTTCCCAAAAATTTCTGGGCTGAAGCTGTTGCAACTGCTTGCTACACTCAGAACAGATCTGTCTATGTCAAAAGACACAAGAAGACAGCCTATGAAGTACTCAGAAATAGAAAGCCTAATATTGGATACTTCCATGTATTTGGATGTCCAGTATACATTCTGAATGATTCTAATCAGCTTGGAAAATTTGATGCAAAAGCTGATGAAGGGTACTTCTTAGGATATTCAACAAATCGCAAAGCCTTTAGAGTCTATAATAAGAGACTTGAAAAGGTTGATGAGTCAATTCATGTTACCTTTGATGAATCAAATTCTGCAATCTTTAAAAATCCAAATCCTGTACCACCCTCAGAAAGTCCAATTAGTTTTGGTGATTCTGATCCTATTTCTGAATCTGATCAATCACCTGAACCTGTTTCTGAACACCTCAGTTCAGAACCAGCAATAAACAAGACAAGCAACATTTCATTCTATCCTTCAGTCAGCTTCAAACTACCCTCTGAACTGACTATTGGATCAGACGTACATGCTGCTTCACCTCAGATATCAGCCTCCACTGAGTTACCCCAAACTGAAGAGTTTCATGATGCAAGTCATGAACTGCAGGAGGAAGAAGATGAGACTGAAATAGTCTTTTCTGAACCTCCTCCTGAAGTAAATCAGAGGAGTTCTTGCACTGATATCATTGTTCATCCTGGTCATTACACTAAGTGGACAAGAGCACATCCAATCGATCAAATCATTGGAGATTCCACTAGTGGGGTTCAGACCAGAAGAGCCACTAGCGATCAATGCATAAATGTCAGCTTCTTATCACTGATAGAACCGAAGAAGATTGACGAGGCTATGACAGACCCAAGCTGGATTGAAGCCATGCAAGATGAGCTTAATCAGTTTAAAAGGAACGATGTTTGGGAACTTGTTCCTTGTCCTAGTAATCTGAAGAAAGAGCCAATTGGGACAAGATGGGTCTTCAGAAACAAGATGGATGAAGATGGCCATGTGATTCGAAACAAGGCAAGACTTGTTGCAAAGGGTTACTCTCAAGAAGAAGGAGTAGACTTTGATGAAACTTTTGCACCAGTTGCTAGACTAGAAGCTATCAGAATTTTCTTAGCTTTTGCAGCTCATCATGAGTTCAAGGTCTATCAGATGGATGTCAAAAGTGCATTTCTGAATGGTGAATTAGAAGAAGTTGTGTATGTACATCAGCCACCAGGGTTCATAAATGAAGAAAATCCCCATTGGGTGTACAGACTGAACAAAGCTTTATATGGTCTGAGACAAGCACCTAGAGCCTGGTATAATACTCTTACTAAACATCTTCTGAAAAATGGTTTTAAAAGGGGTACAATTGACAACACTTTATTCATATTGCATGATAAAAGTGATATCTTACTTGTACAAGTTTATGTTGATGGCATTGTGTTTGGGTCTACAAATAACAAAATGTGTGAACAGTTTTCTGAAATTATGTCATCTGAGTATGAAATAAGTATGATGGGTGAACTGACATATTTCTTGGGTCTTCAAGTTAAACAAACTAGTGATGGTATTTTTATAAATCAAGAAAAGTATGTCAGAGATTTAATAAAGAAATTTAAATTTGATTCAGTCTCATCAAAAGATACTCCTATTTCTGCACCATTAACTTTGGACTCAGATCCTAATGGAAAACCAGTGGATCCCACAAAATATCGTGGTATGGTGGGATCCCTCATGTACTTAACTGCTAGTAGACCTGACATAATGTTTGCAACATGCCTTTGTGCAAGATTTCAGTCTGATCCCAGAGAAGCACATGCAAATGCTGTGAAAAGGATTTTCAGATACCTTAAGGGTGTCCCCAGACTTGGTCTTTGGTATCCCAAAGGCTCAAGTCTAGATCTAATGGGTTATTCAGATTCTGATCATGCAGGTTGTAAAATAGATAGGAAAAGTACCACAGGTGGTTGTCATTTCCTAGGTGGCAAATTGGTTAGTTGGACAAGCAAGAAGCAAACTGCAGTGTCACTCTCCATAGCTGAAGCTGAATACATTTCTGCAGCAGTT
>CM067173.1:127145866-127188366 GCA_034093135.1 Erigeron breviscapus
CATCAAATGAGGATGACTTGTATCCGTATTTTGGGGTCCACACTTGAAACGATTGTACTTGTATTGACTTGTATTGGTATAAATGGATGTAATCTCTATTAACCTTCTGATTAGTACGCAATTCTTTGTTAACCCTGTTTTTCCGCTACAACGGGGTGTGACACCAGTTACATCCATCACAACTTTCACTGATCTGATCCTACATGACAGAAACTGACCAGCAATTACAAATCGCAGATTGGGAAGCAATTAGGGCAGGTCTAGATGCTGCCAAGGGGGAAAGAAGTTCAGTCCTTACACGACTAGTTGCACCTGGAAGGACTCCATCTGGATCTGGAAGAGAATTGGTTGTGGCTACCAGTACTGAAGCTGGTGAGCAGAGTGATAGGGGGAATGTTGGTTTGGACAAAGGTAAAGGTTTAGCTGGTGATGCATCTGCCCAGCCGGCCACTGGTGAAATGTTAGAAATTGGTAATGCTGACATACTACCTCCAGTTTCAGATAGTGATAGTAGAAAACTGGCTAGACTTGGTAATGACATCAAAGAAAGAAAGAAAATGAAACAAAGAAACCAAGTTGAGGCCATGGCACATCTTGCTCAGATTAAGTTGCTGGATATGAGTGATGCCAATCTACTGGGTATCACTAAGGATGAGTATGTTAGGGTTAAGAATGATCCTAGGATAGTTGACCAGTTGAACGAAATGCTAGATGTAGAACTGGATAGACACTATCATGAGGATGAAGCTGAATTCGATGCCAGGAGCTTAAACATTTCAGTGGAGAAGGCAAAGAGATTAGGGCCAGTGGGATTCTTAAGAGAATTGCAAATGTTAAAAAGGTTGTGAAGGATGTACTGAATCCACCAAGAAGAAGGATTCCACAACCAAGAAGACCACTGACAAGAGATGCAAGAGATGCTGACCTTAGCACATTCATTGAATCAACTGGCGAGGTATCCAATGAAGACATTAAGTCCGTTGTACTGGCTGCTGGTGCTGGGAGTATAAAAATCACAAATGAATCTGAAGCTAGAAACTACTACTCCCAGATCATGTCAACCAGAAGACATAGTGGTACTATTAATAGTGTCAATGTTACAATCAAACCAGGCACCAAGGTTTTTCAAATCGAAGTTAAGTATACTGGTGGGCCACTGGTTAGAACTGATGATCCTGGTGCTATGCAGTATGGGTTCAACGAATGGGTGGAGATGGTGAATGTTTTGGATGCTAAGGCACAAAAGAATAGGTTCGAGAAAGCATGGGTTAACTTTCTAAGGGGGAAGATTCAACATAAAGAAAATCTTGAGCAAAAGTTGAATATTGACCCTGAAGATACTCTGCCTATCTCTTCAGTTGCCAAGAGAAGAAGAACTGGCGAAGGGCCATCTCATTAAGTTCTTTCTTCAGTTATCTACTTGTAATTTGTATTTACATTCTGTAACTTGTATAAATTTCATTCCCTTGTATAAGTGAAGTTACCAGTTTGTAACCACAAGGTAGATAATAGATTAAAATCTAACAAACCTAAAAGAAAAAAACCTAAGGCATTTATTGATCTATAAAAATGCCTTAGATAACTTAAATAGATTTAAATCGAACAAGTCTCTATAGTTCACACTTGTATAGATACAAGAACTAGAAAAAGACTTAGACTATATTTCTAGACAAATAGGGGGAATTTGTTAGGACCAGTTCACCTGGAACTGGCCAGTCACCAGTTCACACTGACCAGTCACCAGTTGCATCTGGTGACCCAGTAAAACTGGTGACCAAGATGATTTGTCGAGAAATATATTGAAGTCCAGTTGCACCGTACAGTAACGCAACTGAAGACTTCCTCCAGTTGAGAACTGACCAAGTTGAAGAAGCATTCCAGTTGAAGTCGAAGACAACAAATGGAAGATAGAGAATGACAATGGCAGCGGAAGCCCAGTTGGCATTCTAGTCAGTTACAAACTGGAGACCATCAGTGGAAAGCCCTTACAAAGCTTTACACTGATTACGAGGAATTGACTTATATGCTTTATGTACCTTTACCCGGATAATAAGCCTTATCTTATTATTTAAGTATTAAAAGGTACATAAAGGTGGTTATGTAAAGTCACTTTAACATGCGACTTTACACTGCTTTTTAAGGAATTAAATGCTATTCCTTAAATGCTCCCAACCACATTTGTACGGCTAAAGTTAACATCCCAATGTTAACTTTGCCTATAAATACAAGTCATTGCACCACCAAGAATTCAAGTATTCGATCTCACAAAGTTAATTCACAAAGACGAATAACTTCACACTTTGCAAACCTGCAATATTCTTGGTGAACTTGTGCAATATTCTCTCAATCGCTAAAAGGAACATTTCACAACTTTAAGTGTTTCGATTGTCTTGAGAAATTCCGAGTATAGATCAATTGTATTTCATAGGTTGTTAGGATATTTACATTCGTGTATTATCATGGTTCCGCATCAACCTTGTAATTTGTTTAAATCAATAAATAAATTACACATTGAAAAATACATATTGTCTCATCAAGTTATCTTACAAGTTATTTGTATTATTGCATTGTTCTTTACTTATTGTCCTTTATATAAGTAATCTATCTAGAACTTGGTATATACACACTGCAACTGGTCGTCTCCAGTTTAGTGCATATATTGCAAAGTAACTCCACCATCGACATAGAGGTGTCTTCAGTAGTACCATCTAACGAGTTGGGACTTACAGAACCATCATCCCTTCGATTCAATATGAATAATTTCATGGCCGCCCTGAATGCCAAACACAAAACATTAATGGGGAGGATAAATAAATTTCTTGAACTATCCCTCTTCATTTTGCTTTGACTGAAAATCCTCAAGTATTATATCATAGATATTTGCTTGAATTCTGGTATACTGCTACTTTAAGCAAGGATGAAAAATCCATTGCTTTCCCTCTAAAAGAAGGCACCAAGAAGTGTATCCTTTCACTTGATGGGTTTAGGGAGGCCCTTCATTTGAACTATCTCCCATCCTCTTCAGCCTATGCTAAAAGGCTTAAAGGGATTAACTTTAGGGAGGTTCTGCGCGACATGGGTCACAATGACATGATCGATGCAGAAGGCAATCTGAAGACGTCTGGACACATTTTCTTGTCTGGATTTGGCAATTGTTGGAGGTATTTCTGGATTCAGATTGTCGAGTGCCTTGGTGGAAATTGGGGTGGCTTGGATCAGATTTCCTTGCCACAAGTTGAAATGGGTTATTACTTATGGCATGGGATAGAGGTGGACTACGCTGAGATACTTTTCTCTCAGTTGATTACTAAATTAAAGGGCAAAAGAAGTCCACATATCTCATTTGCCAGATTTCTGAGCATCTGCTTCATGGCAATTCTTGGAGATGCGTATCATGATGAGGGGCTTGAATCTTCAGCAACAGAGTTCTGCAAGGATATTTCAAGGGCATCCACTTCAGAACCTGAACCAGAACTCTCTGCTGCAATGCTTCAGGTAATTAAAACTGAAACAGCACGACCGGCTGGCTCAGAAAGGTCACTAGGCGGGTCGCAAAAGAATGCGAGACCCACTGGTGCACCTGGTGGTGCTATGTTGAAGTTGTTTAAAACCCCAGCAACTTCATCTTCCCAACCACCAATCCCCTCTTCCACTGACCAACCTGAGGATCTCCCAAAAGATCCCTCAGGATCTCCAAAGGGCTTATTAAAACGACAAAAATTTAAGAAGTCCTCACAGCCCAAGGACACTAGTGCCGAAGCTAACCCTTCTGGTTCTTCCCAACAAGAACCAGAAGAATCGAGTCAAAGGGAAAACCCACAAGCAGCCATCCCCAAAACTTCTTTAGGAGGGGATGGTGAAGAAAATATAAGTGAGTCCGCCCAACTCACATTAGAGTCTGAGTCTGCACGTGCACCCCCTGAAACTTCACATATCTTACACTCTTCTGAAGCACGAATCGATGAAGTTTTTGGTGTAACACCACCTGAAACAGAGATTCCAGACTCTACGGCCGATGAAGTAACTCTTGATGATGGTACGAGAGTTATTAAGGCAACCCCCGTGTCTACTGTCACTGGCGATGATACTTTGGTTGAGCCAACACTTCATAAATCTGGTGACGATGCATCTGCAGCAGCAGTTGTTGAACCAGAAGCAGGTTCAGGCACCAGTGGTCTGAACCTGGGCATATCTGATCAGACTGCAGTTTCGACTGACCTCTGGGATGAAGATGAGCCACCTCAAGGGAATCTTGATTCCTTTGCTGATTTTGAGTTTGATGAGAATTTATTAAGGGAGAATCAGTCTTCTGATTCTGAGCCATCCCTTGATCTCACAAACGTCCCTCCTCCCCCAGAAATCCAAAATATAATTGTTGAACAACCATATCGCCCACCGCCAACATCACATAAACATCCTTATTTTTCACCTGGCTCAACTCCAGCATATGTTACTTCACCTGTTTTTCAACCACAACTACAACACCTTCACCCCCAAATTCACCAAGTGCCAAGGCCCAGAAATTATGTTGATCCTTTAGAAAAGGAGTTGGACTCTGCAACTGAATCTGAGAGTCCATCAGAAATGCAATTAGAAAAGGCACTTGATGGGCTTGGCAGCATTCCCTTTGTTGCTTCTGTTTCTGCACAACCCCCCCTCCTTTGAGTGTAGAAGCACAGTTAGAGAAACAAAATGCCGAAGTCCAAAACCTACTTATCAGGGTTGAGGACTTAACGAAATCTCTAACTGCCAATACTAGTTCCATTGCTGAAATGAAAGGTGCTCAGATGTTCATTGGCACTGAGTTGACCAAGGTTGCTGGAAATGAGGGACTAGTAGGTGGGAAGCTAAATGAGTTGGTACTTTCATGTAACAAGATCAGTACAGCCATCAGGGAAGCCTTCAGACTGGCCAAAAGAGATGTGCAAGCTTCAGTTGTTGCGAACTTGACATCTGGTATTGAAATGATCAAACAAGAGGTTATGGCAGTCGGGAAGGAAGTGAATGAGTTGGTAAAGAAGCCAAGTGTTGATGAAAAAGAACTTGGGACTTCTGTTAGTGTTGGGTTGGTTGATAAACTGAAGGCTGAGCTCTCTCAGGATTGGATTGCTCAGATTTCTGCTTCAGTCTCTGAAACGGTTGAGCAGAAGATCAGAATGATGGTTGATGAGGCTGATAAGGCTACAAACAAGAAGGTTGATAAAGTTGTTGAAGAAATTCATACATCAATCTCAACCCTTGATGTAACATCCCGAACTTTTCTTTACTAGTTGACTAATGCCGTTAAGTCAATTTGGGGTGCCGTTAAGTCTTTACTTAATATTTGAATGTAGTTATGTGTGGCTAACGTAGATAAAGTAGTTAGGTTTAAAAGCCTAAATTTTTAATGACGAATAAAAGTGTGATTAATGTCGCTTAAAGGCTATGTAGTGCCTTTTAATGAAGGACTAATGTTGTATATGGTCAATAATGCAGTTTGTGGCCAATAATGAAGGGTTTAGAAGTCCAGGGACTGATTTTGACATGGGTTGAAATCTAAAAACGGGATTAAGGCTTTGATGGGTGTAATTAGGGTTGATTAAGCAGCCATTAGCAAATAATAAAGCAATTAATCCTTTCTTGAATCCTAAAGCAATTAATCAAGTATTTGATCAAACGAATTGGTGTTGTAAATTGATCGATCATCGAGTCAAGCAGGTAATCATTGATGTACTGATTGTATTTTCAGAATTAGAGGTTGTTTATTTACGAATTAGATCTGATTATAAAGGAATTAGCAAGTAATTAGGGCTTAAAAGGTGTTTTGGTTAATTAACATTCAAAATGGTGTTAAACGAGTCTATAGTCGATCTTGATGATCAAAATATGTTTAATCGTGTCGAAAACATGTTTTGGAAGAAGCTTGGACGAGTCGTTTATTGGGGAATCGAAGATCTTGGTCTGTTTTGGAAAAACTGTCGAACAGGGATGAAACGAAGATAATCCTCGTTTCTATCTTCGTTTTCACTAAATTCGTAAGAAGGTTTTGGAGCTAACTTCGTTGGCTAATTCGTAAACTAGGAAGCAAAACGAAAATGAAGTTTAAATTCGTTTAACGGCCTATCTTCGTAAAGTGTGACTTAAGTTCGTAAGAATCCATTTTCGTAAAGTAGAACGAACGAAGTTTAAGTTCGTACGAAGATTAACTTCGTTAGCTAAGTTCGTACGAAGGCTATCTTCGTAAGGTGTAATTCTGGAATTTTACGTAGTCAGTCTTAAGGTCGTTCGAGAGTCCGTTTAAGATTCCAAATGACTTATACTTTATATGTTAATGAACGATAGGTGTCGGAGGTTACTGATAAGCATTATTAGCTACTTGTTTGTGCGCGTGCGCTACTACCAGGTAAGATACACTACTTTGACACGCTGGGGGATCAACTAAAAGCTGGTTTCAAATCGTAAACACTTCCATTCGGTATTTTTATAATGCATGTGGGCATATGGGTTACCTGGGAGGTATTATGGGTTATGCAGTTGACCATGAGACCTGAGATGCAGTCCCTATTGTAGTGTAATGTAGTTTTGCTTAATGTAGTATGTAGCTATGCAGTTGATGTAGTTTAATGAAGTATCTTGATATGCATGATATATATATAGAAATGAAGTTGATGTGTGATATGCATGCTTGACTTGTACGCCTAGTTCACTAGACTTGCTAGGTTGCTATGTCACTTGCACGTTTAAGGATCCAAACGTAATGAAGTTAAAGTGTGTGAATGTCTAGGAATGTGTGTTACCTAGACTATATGTGTGTGAATGTTTGGGAATGCAGGGACCCAATCTATATGTGTGAAATTGAGCTCATAAAACAGATGCAGTGAAAAGTGTTAAGCTTAACCCGTACTAGCCTTAGCCGGGCAAGTGCGTAGATGCAGTTGTTGCTTGGGTGGCTCCTCGCAACATGGTCTATATAACGCAGGGCGAGTAATACGAGGGGTTTGACCAACCTACATATACGGATTACTCAAGGATTGGCTTGCCATTCCTTAACGACGTAAGATGAGTAGTCTTTTGACTGATCATCCAGTCGGGTGTGATGCAGGGCACACTTATATGCAGTTAACGAAGATACGTGTGACTATGTGTGAACTAATAATGCAGATAACGAAGATATGTGTGATAATGTGGGAACTAATGCAGGATAGGCACATTTAGGATGATTATCCTAATTGAAACGAAGTTGAAATGCAGTATATGTGTGAACGTGTGATGTGTGTGTTGTGCCTAATAAAACTTGTCTAATAATGAAGATTGTTTTAATTGGACAAATGCTTATAAATTAAGTGTTATCTTACTTAGCTATTCTTATAGCTAACACTTGCTTCTTAATGTGGTTGTTCCCTCAGGTTTAGCTTGATGGAATCTAGATGCAGGACGTGTGAGCTTGGGTAGATGCAATGCAGGAGCCTTAGCTACCCTTAGACGATGCTTTCTTTAGACATTTGTTACATTTCATATTTAATGTCGAATTTATGTAGTGATGTGTGAACGGTTGTTTTATGTTGGGCAACCGTTGGGTTTTCATTTGAACTATTGTTTGATATGGCAAGTAACACCAAATAAATGCAGCAACCGAAATGTTTTTATCGGTTTTGACTTTTACAGTCTTTACTTCCGCAATTTAACACCGTTAGGTGAAAAGTTTTTGAAAACCCATATTTTTAAATGACGGGTGTTACACTTGATAATTCAGTGAAGAACCAGTCGAAACAGTTAGATGAAATTCTGATCCTTCTGAAGAAGGAAAATGTTGTTACTCCTCCTGCTTCGTTTACTGAAGCTGATAGAAAGTTGCTACAAGAAATCAAAGATCAAGAGACACTGAACCTTAATTCTTCCTTTAGGTTAAGGGCTCAGTTTGCTACCATGGCCAAAGGGATTTCTGATAGCATGGAGCAACAAAGTTGGGAACCTCTTAAGGCAATGAAAACTGCCATTGATTTATATGCTAAGATGCCTGTAGAGGTCCCCAAAGGGGAAGTGGTGTGCCGATTGGTTTGCTTTCTAGCACTCAAGAATTAATTGAAGCAACCAAGAAGCAAACTGAAGTACAGTCTGTTAGTGCTTCAGTTCAGGGGGAACAACAAGTAAAGCAAGCAGAACCTGCTAAGAAGGATAAGGGCAAGGCCCAGATGGTGGAAGAACCCAAGTCTAAGGGATCAAAGGGTTCTGGGATTGTGGTTGGTGAAAATGTGGATGAGCATGGTTATCCCTTACACAATCTTGATGCTGATGGCAAGAAGTTAGAAGCTCTGCAGAAGCAAGTTTCTAACCAATTCATTATGTAGAGGGAAAACAAGGAAAGAGAAAGGGAACAACATCTGAAGATGGGGACCCTTGATCATATTGATGCTGCAGCTCTTGGTCTTTCATTGGAAAGATATCTGAAAATAAAAAATGATCCAAGAGTGCAGAATGCAGTGGTGGACATGCTGGATTATGAATGTGGAATGGCTTACTCACCTCTTGAACAAAAGCTGGAAAGTCTCACCTTTAAGTTATCTATTGAGGACTTAAAGAAAAATAGAGAAAAAGAAATGGCAATCAAAAAGAAAGAGATTCTGGCTGAAGTTCTGAAGGTGGAAAAAGAATTGGCAAGACCACCCATTAAGCCCAAAGTGACTGGACCAAGGTCTTCACGAAAAAATGTTCGTAATGCTGACCTTTCTACTTTTCAACCAATGACTGATGATGCTGCTGAGATCCAGAGAAAACATGAGAAGGATCAGTATGAGCATTATCTGAAGCATCGATCCCATCCAGCAAAGATAATCGATATTGAAGTCACAAAAGCTGATGGATTGAAGCTCTTTGATCTAATTGTAAAAAGAGAAGGAAGGGCAGCTGAGGAATATACTCAGGTTTCAGTTCACGAATTTGGGATTACTGAGCACAAGAGAGATGATCCAAGCATTGAAAGCAAAGCCCAAATCTGCCTTGAGTGGTGCATGGTTATCAAGAATACAAAATAAGATGCAGGCCAAGGTAGAAATAGAAGGAAGATTGTTTGGAAAGAAGGATCCCTCTCCTCAGAAAAGGAAAGCTACTGAAGCACCTTCTGGTTCAAAGCCTGCGAAGAAGTAGCTCCTTTTTCTGATTATCATTTACTTGTAATTTATTTTACATTTGTAACAAACATTTCAGTTTGTATATATATGTTGCAAATTGTAATCAGTAAATAGATGATGAGTTTAAGTTAGAAAAATCACAAGTAAAATTCTGAGGCATCAATGATCTATAAGATGTCCTTAGAAAATTTTTACAACTTAAACAAAACTTGCTTTTCAGACTTACAAACATGTATAGATAGAAGTCTGAAATGCATGCACTATTTCAGAACAAATAGGGGGAATTTGTTGGGTCGAAAATCGACCAAGTATAATTTGTTCAGAAATAGTGAAGTTCAGTGAAGAATACTTGTACAGAATTCTGAAGCAGTTCAGAATTACTTCACTGAAGCTTCACTTCAGTTCAGATCAACGCATCAGAATACCGTTCAGAATAAAGTCGAAGACTGAAGTCTGAAGAAAGAGAATCAGCTCAGATGTGGAGCTCAGAAGTTGATTCTACCTGATCGAACACTGAAGCATCTCAGTGTAAAGTACTTACACCACTTTACACTGATTACGAGGAAGACTTTACTTTACATACCTTTACCTGGTTAATAGACTTATCTATTAATAAAAGTACAAGGTTAAGTAAAAGGTTGGGAATAAAGTATGACAAGTCACATCAACTGACTTTTATACTTTACCTCAAAAGTTAGTGTAACACCCGTCGTTTAAAAATATGGGTTTTCAAAAACTTTTCACCTAACGGTGTTAAATTGCGGAAGTAAAGACTGTAAAAGTCAAAACCGATAAAAACATTTCGGTTGCTGCATTTATTTGGTGTTACTTGCCATATCAAACAATAGTTCAAATGAAAACCCAACGGTTGCCCAACATAAAACAACCGTTCACACATCACTACATAAATTCGACATTAAATACGAAATGTAACGAATGTCTAAAGAAAGCATCGTCTAAGGGTAGCTAAGGCTCTGCATTGCATCTACCCAAGCTCACACGTCCTGCATCTAGTTTCCATCAAGCTAAACCTGAGGGAACAACCACATTAAGAAGCAAGTGTTAGCTATAGAAAGCTAAGTAAGATAACACTTAATTTAAAAGCATTTGTCCAATTAAAACAATCTTCATTATTAGACAAGTTTTATGAGGCACAACACACATCACACGTTCACACATATACTGCATTTCAACTTTGT
This sequence comes from Erigeron breviscapus, assembly GCA_034093135.1. Classification (NCBI taxonomy): domain Eukaryota; kingdom Viridiplantae; phylum Streptophyta; class Magnoliopsida; order Asterales; family Asteraceae; genus Erigeron; species Erigeron breviscapus. The sequence goes on from CM067173.1 coordinate 127,156,173, forward strand.
TTCAATTAGGATAATCATCCTAAATGTGCCTATCCTGCATTAGTTCACACATTGTCACATGTATCTTCGTTAACTGCATATAAGTGTGCCCTGCATCACACCCGACTGGATGATTAGTCAAAAGACTACTCATCTTACGTCGTTAAGGAATGGCAAGCCAATCCTTGAGTAATCCGTATATGGAAGTTGGTCAAATCCCTCGTATTACTCGCCCTGCGTTATAGAGACCACGTTGCGAGGAGCCACCCAAGCAACAACTGCATCTACGCACTTGCCCGGCTAAGGCTAGTACGGGTTAGCTTAACACTTTTCACTGCATCTGTTTTATGAGCTCAATTTCACACATATAGATCGGGTCCCTGCATTCCCAAACATTCACACACATATAGTCTAGGTAACACACATTCCCAGACATTCACACACTTTAACTTCATTACGTTTGGATCCTTAAACGTGCAAGTGACATAGCAACCTAGCAAGTCTAGTGAACTAGGCGTACAAGTCAAGCATGCATATCACACATCAACTTCATTTCTATATATCATACATATCAAGATACTTCATTAAACTGCATCAACTGCATAACTACATATTACATTAAGCAATTCAGAATTAGTTCACTGAAGCTTCACTTCAGTTCAGATCAACGCATCAGAATACCGTTCAGAATAAAGTCGAAGACTGAAGTCTGAAGAAAGAGAATCAGCTCAGATGTGGAGCTCAGAAGTTGATTCTACCTGATCGAACACTGAAGCATCTCAGTGTAAAGTACTTACACCACTTTACACTGATTACGAGGAAGACTTTACTTTACATACCTTTACCTGGTTAATAGACTTATCTATTAATAAAAGTACAAGGTTAAGTAAAAGGTTGGGAATAAAGTATGACAAGTCACATCAACTGACTTTTATACTTTACCTCAAAAGTTAGCATGTAAGGAATTAGGTTTAATTCCTTAAATGCTCCCAACCATATTTGTACGACCTAAAGTCCACGTCATCATGGACTTGTCCTATAAATATAAGTCTTCTCACAATTTGCAAACAGCTTGAAACTTTGGCATTGCAACTTGTGAGATATACTCTAAGTAAACTTACGAGTATTTCCAAGTTATTTAGATCACTTGTATTTCAGGATTGTTTAGATATTTACACTTGGGTGTTTATCTTTGTTCCGCAACAATCCTTGTATTTGTTTATACATCAATAAATCAAATACATTGAAAAGTACAACGTGTCTCAATGCTACATACTTGATTATAGATATATATCTTTATATAGTTTCTGCCATTTAGTTCTTGCATTTACTTTAAGTCATTTATTTCTTGTTATCCATAATCTGGATCGTAAACTGAACTTGTCCTTCAAGATCAGTTGTACTTGCCAGTCGGGTTCTTGTTAACTATCTATTATTTGGGACTCACACGTCCACCTACAACTTCTTCTTCCTCTTGAGCACGAGGGCGGCGAACAACTCTTTTCGGTCTAACCATACTTCCTGGACACACGTGTTAGATTAGCAAGTTAATTCTCACATTTCACACACGAATAATCGAAATCGGCCGTCATATAACAAACAATACATACCTAAATCCTTCTAAATCGTTACAAGAACATATAATTCTACGGGGATATTATCATGGCAATGATCTAAGGCATCATCGTTTCATGCAATTCATAATCAACATCACAATCACAAGCCAAATAATACAAATATATAAGGGGTCAAGTCATAACAAGGTGGGTAAAGCATAGTCCGAATCTTAACTTCAACATTCAACACATTAAAAGTGTTTGTATACAGGGTGTACCATCGGCTAACCCTCCACCCAACCAACACTCATTAAGCATACCGGGTTACCTACTATACTTCATCCACAAAGCGCAATCCACGAGGCCATTAACTTTATATGACATAGGGTAACCATAAATTTGTTGATCAGGCGCCTCTAGGGTTACCTAATGTCATACTCCATTAATGCCATCATTTCACTTTGCTAGGGTTAAACAATAAACTATAAGAATATACATCAACGTTCATTCGGCAAGTCACGGTGTATCCCGACACTAACACATACGTCAATCAAGTCATCACATAACAATCAAGTCACAAGTCATGGAAAACCTACTAACTCCGTTTAAACAAGTTTTATGCGTCATACAATTCACGTTGCATACAAATTTCCTATCATGCATGCTAATATGAAATGTGGGTGCAATGGCTATAGGCTAGGTCGATCCACCTAATTCTCTACAACCACGGCTCTGATACCATTCTGTAACACCCCAACATGGCGAAATCATGGGATGACACAAGAAAAGCATAGCACGACATGGAAAGTTTAAGTAGAGGCAATACTACATGCAAATAAGGATTTGGTAATCCATAAATTAAGGTTCAAATACGAGTACAAGTACATCAAAAGGATCCCAAGATGCATAAGGAGCACATAACCATCAAATGTTACAAAAGGAACAATCCAAAATGATAGCCATTAATCCTAAGCATAACCCATCAAAGGGATCTGATACGTCCCACGGTGTATCAATATACCAAAGTATATTGTACACAGGATAGTTGTAGAGGGGGGTGAATACAACTTTTACTCGAACTTTACAAACTTTTAAATCCAAACGTTTTAAGACTCAGATAATGTATTTAGCAAGTAAAGAACAAGAATCATAAAACAGTAAAGCAGTAAAGAAACAGACATTCTTGAACACAGATTGTGGTTTTTCAAATGTAATCCTTTATTAAGAAATAATCTATACAAAGAATTACAGGGTTGTTGCGGAATAAAGATAGCCTACAGATATCTAAACAACCCTATGAAATGACAAACTACAATCAATAAGTTTCAGCTCAAGAGAATCAGCCCAAGCTGATCTCGTACAGACTAAGTTGTGTGTAAGAGCAGAGAAACTTTGTGTGAAGAATGATTCTCAGGAATGCCACACATATGCATACAATGAATGAGGCTTTTATAGGCGAAAGCGCTCCTCCTCTTGGTATCCAATTCAGCCACGTATTCTTCTTTGAATGGATGATAAAGGAATAATCAATCGTGCCTTCACCTCGTACTTGTGGTCCCCCACGTACAGCTGCACATTCTTCATCGTCCAATAAGAGTATGGACACGCATATGCATATCTAACCACCAACCTGGATCCTAGGAATCTTCCTAGTCACGTCATATGTCCTTATCCTCAATCCAGGTTGTTATCTTCACTTGATTGTCAGACACAGATTGGGCGGTTTGTCAAGGCACCAATCTGTCTAAGTGTTTCCAAGCTGACTGCTAATCCCAAGCTGCCTTCCACTACCAGCTTGGTCTTATATCTTCAATCCTCCTCTTCGACTTGGATTGAATGCTTGAATAGTGTTGATGCAGCTTGAATAACACTTGCTTCCATAAGATATAACATTACAAAGTATGAAGCCTGATCTGGGTCAGTTACAGATCGCAAGCTGTGTCAGCTTAGTCTGACCCAGATCAGATTACAAGAACCAAAAGACTACTAAGTGTTTATAGGTCAGATTTGTCATCATTAAATTTACAATTAACATTGGGACTCAACAATCTCCCCCTATTTGATGATGACAAAACCCAACCACACTTCTAACTATCAGCTTACAAAGAATCAAAGTAAAATATGACTAACTATTTGTGACCCTTTGAATCTTTTGGGTTCTTTTCAATCTGATATGAAGTTCTTAACAGGACAACTGAATTTTTACAAAAGTTTGCATATATTGAGAAAAAAAATACATTAAGATTTAACTCCCAATCATTTCTACAGTTTCCTGTTTCACTTCAAATGATGGGGCAATTTTAACATCTACTTTTCTATCTAACCCCTCTTCCACAAGGAACTGCTCATACCCATTTCCTTGTTCACTAAAATTAACACAGAATCTGTACAAGGTAAATAGGTGCCTAGTTGGTACCTCTTTCAGTTCAGCAGTCCTTTGGAAGACCAGTTGCCCTTTAGCATTCACAAAATACATCCCATGCTCAGGTTCAGTAATGTGCAGTCCACACCTTGCATCTGGTACACCAGCAGGCAAAGACAGATTGAGATGACTGAGAATCTTGTCAAGAGCTTCAGGAGCTAATTGTTCATGGAGCTCTGAAGGGTTCAAGTTCTTTAAGAATTCTTCATGAGTTCCTTCAGGACCATCAATCTTGATGTGTCTTCTCCTTTTCTTCTTAAGGGGCTCTTCAGACTCATCTTCATCATCCATATCATATGCTTTAGGTCTTGGAAGGCCAGTGAGATCAATCTTGTGTTTCACAATTATGGCCAACTTCTTCTCAAGAGCTTCCAAGACTGTCTCTCTATGAATGCCAGTCATACCATACACAATGTTATGCAACTCAACTCACTCAGAATAACCTAGATCATACAGTTTATCTAGATCATGAGTTTCCCAGCTGGTCTCATAACCTATTCTTGTAAATCTTATGCTAGGAATGGGTTGCCCTCTTCTTCTTTTCAGTTGAACCTGAATGATTGGCTCTGGATGCCTTCTGTAATTTACCCTTTCAGCAACCTTCCTCTTCTCCAGAGCCTCAAACCAATCATGGGCTTTAGCACTTTGCTTAACATCTCTTAACTTCTGCGATGGCTTGGTGTGAACCACCACCTTCTTCTTTCCTTGGCTTTTCTTTCTTTTATATCCAATGGGTGCAAGGTCTTTTTCAACTTCAGCATTAAGTGTTTCTTGCAAAACCTTGGCAACCTCTGGATCAGATTCCAACTCAGCCCTTTTCTCCCTTTCTAGTCTGTCTTCCACCACCAGTTTGTATGCCTCTTTAACTGACATCTTAAGACTAGGTGCATTTAGATGAGCCAGCTCCCAATCCTTCTCTTCTTGTGTTAACACCCTCAAACCACTTGACCCAGCTTCAGTTGTTCTTTGCTTTACCATGAACTGGGACAGAGTAGCTTCATCATCACCAGAAGAGGATGATTCATTGAGTACTTTGGGAGCTGTGTCAGTTTGAATTTGCACAGATTTCAGAGGCACAACTTGCTTAGGCACAGCTTGCTCAGGGTCAGCTTGGACAGACTTTCCTTTATCCACAACCTTCACACTATCTTCTCCCCCAACAATTTCTTTTTCTTTTTCAACTCCAACTTCCATCCTTATACCTCCAGTTACACCATCAGTGGTCTCCCCCTCAATTGTACCACTCTCCTTTTTATCCTCTTCATTCACAACTCCATCCTTTACACCACCAGACTCAGATTCTGGTCTTTTTATCTCCTCTTTCTCACCTTCCACATTTGAACCAAAAACAATCATCCTCCTATCAGCTTGGTTCTGTCTGTTTCTTAATCTTTCAAAATAAGCATTGATATCCTTGTCCACCTCAGCTCTTTGCCTTTCATATTCTTCTTCAATTTCAGCTTCACTCATCTCACTCCTCTTTTTAGTAGAAGTGGAACCCTTCTCCCCCTTTTTGTCATCATCACTAGGGAAAGAGCTCACAGGAGTGGCAAATAGGCCTTTGAGTTGATGGTCAAGTACATCAATTTTCACATTTGTAAGACAGCAAGCCCTCCTTAATTCAGCATAATCTTCATGGAGGAGTGCAACCTTGGATTTAAAACTGTTTGAGGCTTCAATCAGATCCTTCTTGAAATCTGCTTGTGATTTATTAGCAGATTGAAGCTCAACAGTTACTTGCCTTGTGAACTTGGTTGCAATTTTCTCAATCTGACCCAGAGTGCCCTTGTTTCTTTCCATCTCTGCATTGATTTCCTTTGTAAGATTATCAAGGGACTCTGTCAGCTTGCTCTGGTTCTTTTGCATTTGATCAACTGCCTTCAATACACTGTCTTTTAGTGCAGTGTGATCCTCACTCAGCTTGTCTACCTTCTTATCCGTCAAATCCTGATCCTTTTGGATCTTTTCCAAGCTTTCAGTCAGCTTTGAGCTCTCAACCTTGTGAGTTGAAATGAACTCAGTGAGCTGACCCACCACATCTGAAAATGAGATAGTGGCAGCTTGGGAAGAACTTGCAGTTGGCTTAAAAGCCACTGACTCTGGAAAGAGCAGCCTGCAGTCCTTAGTATCAGGGTCATTGGGTGAATATAGAAGGGGGTGGAGGCTAAGGGAGTTTTGGTGCATTTGCTCATGAGAGTGAGTCTTATGAGTGGATTTTTCAGAAATCATAATGAGTTGATCAGCCTGAGAAAGAATGACATTTGATTCAGGCTGATGGCCAGTGGGAATTCATTGATCTTGATGTTGATCAACTCCTCCACTGGGATCTTCCATCAGATCATCCCTTGAGGATGGATGGGCAAACTCATCATCGAATGAAGAGTTACTTCCGGAGATAGTGACTATATTCTCATTGACATCGTGAGGACCATCAATGGTTCCCTTTGCTGCACAAGGGGCTGACATAACTGCCTTAAAGACAGCCATGTAACCTACAGAATCCCTCTGTCCAAGGACAAATGCAGACACAGACTCTGCAGGTGTAATGTTTTGTGAAATTGATTTCCCTTCAACAGAGGTGTTTTGTTGCACCAAAGTATCCTTAGGGAGAATTATTGAGGCCTGTACCCCTCCTTGTGATCTAGAAGGGGCATTGACAGCCTGTGCAGACTCAGAGTGTAAGAAAGAAGGAGTCTGATCAGCTTTGGGAAGAGCAGCAGTGTCACCAATGCGTTCGATACTACTCTCCTTTGGCTGACCATCCTCAGATTGGATGTGCATAGACTCTGACTCATTTTGGATCTGGGCTGGATCCACTGTTATCCCTTTAATGATATCATCAACCTTTTGGGAGGCTGATGATGGCGATTTTGGCACAGACTCAGTATGACCTTGGGAGGAGGTCTTTGTTTCAATACCTTCACCCTGTTTGGAGGGTTGGGTAGAGTAGTTGTTCCCTTTAACTCGTCTACACTCTTTTGGGAGAGTGTAGATGGGCGTGGCGATTTCGGCTTATCAGCTTGGGTGGCAGGAACAGCTTTGGAACGTTCCTCAGCTTCCCCTGCACCTTGGGGGACTTCTAATGGTTTTGATGTTGCAATCTCAACCCCAGAAGCTGATACAGATTTCCTTGAAGATCTTTTCTTTTTAGCACTGCGAGGCACTAAGTCCTCAACAATGGGTCTTTTAGAATCGGATTTTGATTGAGTGAATGAGGGTGTGGATAGGGTGGCTGATGTTTTGGCCAACCCTTCACCCTCTTTTGTGGGAGAAGAAGGAGTAGATTTAGAAGAGTTTGAGGGTTCAGAAGCATGTGTACCTTGGTCCCCCTGATTAGCAGATTGAGTGTCAGACTCAGATCGCGTCGAAGAAGGGACAGCTTCCTCCAGTGCTTCTTGTTCCCTCTCCCTTTGCCTGCAAAAATCAAGGTAAATCTGCATTGCTCGGGTCAGACCCTGCGCAGTTACCTTAGGACTGTTGAAAATGTTAGAATTAATGGACTTGCACTCCACAGTCTGACCAGTTGCCAGACTGTAATCACTGTCAAGAATAGCTTCAATGATGAGTGCAAGAATCCTACCATAAGGTATGGTAAGACTCTTCTTATTTACACGATCAACAAGGTCCTTAAAAATTAAGCCAGCATAATCTACTCTGGTCATAGTGACCATGGAATGAAAAATTTGCAATTCTAGGACATTAGGCTGATCAAAGCTGCCTGCCTTTACTTGTAAAGTTTTTGAAATTGTGCTTAACAAATAATTCCAAATACCAGTTAGGTATTTCATTTTAACTACTGAAGCCAATGGACCAGTATATTCAACTTCTTGTAAAACATTTTTGGCTTCAGTGTGTGTTGCAACAGTTTCATAGTCATCATCAGGCATATATGACAGCTCAAAAGCAGACCTAATCCTCTCTAAAGAAATGTATACCTTTTTCTTACCATTGAGGATGGTGCCATAGATTGCAGTATGTCCTTTCTTGTTCTTTCCCAAGTAACAGCTCGCCCAAAATTCACACAAAAGATCTTGAAAAACCCAGTCTGGTTTTTCAATCATCACCTTTCCTAAGGGATGGTACCATAAAAATGCCACAATATCATCATACCCTTCTGCCCAAGAAGGAGGATGAATATTGGCATGAACCAGACTGCCAATCTTGATTTTGCTTGTATCAAGATCAGCCGGAACCACAACAACATCACTACCCACCTCATATGGTGAAAGCTTATTAGCGCTTACCGGAGCTGGGTATTGGACTCCAGATTCAGTAGAAGAATTATTATTAGCAGAAGTAGCAGAAGATGATGATGCCATTTTATAAAAACAATTTTGAAAGAGAAAATAAATTAAAAAGTTATCAGATTAGAGAGAAAAATAAAATTGATTTGAGAGAAAATGATTTCTTACATTCAGCTCTTAATTTTCTTTGATCAACAATTTTGGGATCAGAAATATCTTTAAGAAAATTGACATCAGTTGAAACCTCACCAGTTCTGGACTCAACATATTTTGAAATCATTTTGTCAGAGTCAGATTTGGCGGTTTGTGAAACAGACTTAGATTTAGTTTGTGACAGATTTCCTTGAGAACCAGACTTCTCATTCTTTAAGACCTTAATTTTCTCTTTTGGAACACTGTGATCTCTAACTTTCCTTTTCATTCTCCTAGAGTTCTTGTTTGTTTTAACATTGGAATCTGACACAGATTGAGTGATGGTCAGTTTGGACAAGTCAAGACTTTCTTCTGGTTTTAACTCAACAACCTTATCAGCCTCAGACACAGCTTCAGCAATGGTTTGGCCAACAGTTTCAGGATCACTAAACCCAATACCAGATTTCTGAACCAACTTAATTGGTTTAGAATTCTTTCCTTTGGTTTGGACTTTGGGTGGTGAAGGAGGCTGATAACAAGGCTCCATAGCACATACTTCAGCTATGGCTATGGCTCTATCATAATCACCATCAAAAATGGCTTGGATCTGATGAGGTATTTGGTCATTGACACACTTAGCAGTTCTTTTAGAGCATATACACCATGATTCAGTGATTTGTTTAACTTTTAAAAACTTTTCTTCTGCAGTCTTAGCTTCTTTTACCAAAATAGAGTTCAATTGTTTTTGTGCTTTGACTTCAGACTCAAGTTTTTCAATGGTGTGACTCTTAGAACTGTTATCAATTTTCAACATATGTATTTCCTTTTTGAGTTCTTGATTAAAGTGTTTTTGTAAAAGGACCTCATCACCAAGTCTATTCAGTTTAGACAGTTTCTCATTATCAGACAGATTGGAAAAAGAAATTACCTCAGGTGGAGCAGTCTGACTGGTGGATGCCTGGTGAGCAGACTCAGATTGCTGTTGCATTTTGGCAAGATCTTCAGCAAACTTTTGAGTAGCTTCTTTAGCCATGAAGCACTTGGCATCTTTATACAGCTCATCATCAGAAGATGTGGCACTTTCAGCCCAGTCTTTGGCTACCAGACTCTTTTCACTCTTGTTCACCTTCTCAGTCAGTTCTGCAACTTGTGCTTTCAATGCCTTGTACTTGGTCTTGAGTTTTGAGTATTTTTCACCTCTTCCACCCTTGGCTGGCCCAGCTTGATAGGACTCCTTGGATCTGCAGTCTCTAGCCATATGTCCAGTCTTGCCACATTTGTAGCAAGTAACTTTGGACATATCAAAAGGCTTCTTGGTCTTATCAGCTTGGCCACCTTTTCCTTTTCCTTTAAATTTGTTAAAGGATCTCCTTCTGATCCTTTCAGCCAACATAGCTACCTCATTAGCTAGTTCATCACCATCAGATTCATCACATTCAGATTCAGCACAAACAGAGTTATGATTAGACATCACAGGAATATCATCATTAACATATGGAATGATCTCATTGCTAATAGAGCTAGGATGTTCAGACATGGAAGCAACAAGTGCAGCAGCAGGCTGACTATAAGAATCACCCATAGCTATTAACTTTTCTGCCTCTGAACACTCTTGGTTATGAAGTAAACCAAAGAGTCCAGGGAGATCAAGATCATTGTAAACAGCACTTAATTTAACAGATGAAATATAGTTGTTCCATTTAGGTGGTAAAGAATCAAGAAATTTACTTTTCAAAACACTATTTTTCTTAACAATTCCAACAGCAGCTAAATCATTTACCAAAGCATTAAAGCGGGTATGAGTGTCTGTTAAGGATTCATTTCTCAAAGAGAAGAATCTCTCATACTTCCTGGTTAAAGTTGTTATAGTAGATTCCATGGAAGTAGAGCAACCCTCAAACATGACAGTCAAAGTACCCCACATTTTCTTTGCTGTAGAACACATTTTAATAGAATGGTAAAGGTCTTTGGGCACCGCTTGGACAATGAAATTTCTAGCCTTCACATCCAAGTTTGCCAATCTCCTATCCTCATCCCCCCAATCTGCCTTGTCCTTAACAATGGATTTAACTGTGGCAGGAATGGTTGGTTGACCTTCCCTGACCACAGCTTCAACCACTACAGTTTGTGTAGGAACATAAGGACCATCCTGAAGGATGTCAGGCATATTGTTATCGATGGATTCAAGGAACAAAGACATTCGACCTTTCCACCCACTGAAATCATCTTTGTCAAACATGGGTGGTCGGGTTGAAGAACCATTATCAATATAAGATGACATAATGCTTTACTATTAAGAAAATATGCAAGGATCAAGTCAAGTTAATTCTTAACCTGGCTCTGATACCAATTGATACGTCCCACGGTGTATCAATATACCAAAGTATATTGTACACAGGATAGTTGTAGAGGGGGGGTGAATACAACTTTTACTCGAACTTTACAAACTTTTAAATCCAAACGTTTTAAGACTCAGATAATGTATTTAGCAAGTAAAGAACAAGAATCATAAAACAGTAAAGCAGTAAAGAAACAGACATTCTTGAACACAGATTGTGGTTTTTCAAATGTAATCCTTTATTAAGAAATAATCTATACAAAGAATTACAGGGTTGTTGCGGAATAAAGATAGACTACAGATATCTAAACAACCCTATGAAATGACAAACTACAATCAATAAGTTTCAGCTCAAGAGAATCAGCCCAAGCTGATCTCGTACAGACTAAGCTGTGTGTAAGAGCAGAGAAACTTTGTGTGAAGAATGATTCTCAGGAATGCCACACATATGCATACAATGAATGAGGCTTTTATAGGCGAAAGCGCTCCTCCTCTTGGTATCCAATTCAGCCACGTATTCTTCTTTGAATGGATGATAAAGGAATAATCAATCGTGCCTTCACCTCGTACTTGTGGTCCCCCACGTACAGCTGCACATTCTTCATCGTCCAATAAGAGTATGGACACGCATATGCATATCTAACCACCAACCTGGATCCTAGGAATCTTCCTAGTCACGTCATATGTCCTTATCCTCAATCCAGGTTGTTATCTTCACTTGATTGTCAGACACAGATTGGGCAGTTTGTCAAGGCACCAATCTGTCTAAGTGTTTCCAAGCTGACTGCTAATCCCAAGCTGCCTTCCACTACCAGCTTGGTCTTCTATCTTCAATCCTCCTCTTCGACTTGGATTGAATGCTTGAATAGTGTTGATGCAGCTTGAATAACACTTGCTTCCATAAGATATAACATTACAAAGTATGAAGCCTGATCTGGGTCAGTTACAGATCGCAAGCTGTGTCAGCTTAGTCTGACCCAGATCAGATTACAAGAACCAAAAGACTACTAAGTGTTTATAGGTCAGATTTGTCATCATTAAATTTACAATTAACATTGGGACTCAACAGGATCAATGAATCACGGATCCAATAGTCAAGCTCAAATCCTAGCAAAGTCATGCAATCATCCATTTCGTCCTTGATTACCTGAAAAGTGTAATAAAACGGGTCAACATAATGTTGGTGAGTTAGTAGGGACAAGTAAAAGGAACAAGTGTCGGGATAACAACCATTAACGATAAGTGAGGATTAGAATACCTAATCATGTCCAAGGGAACCCTAAAAGGGTCCCACAATATCACAAATCAATACGAGTCAACGTTTATCAACAACGATTCCATATAACAATTAACAACGTTCAATAACGGCGCGACTTACATAAGGATTAATGCGCTAACATATAACGGCGCGCCTTACATAATAAATAATGCGCTAACGGTGCGGCTTACATAGTGAATAATGCGCTAACGGTGCGACTTACATCATGAATAATGCGCTAACATATCTCAATCACCAATCCATCATACCACAATTCATCCAAACTATACGTACATACACTTAGGAGGATTTTACTTTCAACGAGTCCTAGATGCTTATATATAGGGTCACCCGAAGCCTTCCCACTACATCTAAAACCCTTTGAAGGCATAACCGACTTCCATGTATGTACGACCACCCTAAGTAATCACAATGTCACAATCATATGCGTAAACTATCAAACAATCAATCAATTCGATTAATCACCAATCAAACAGTTATGTACACTTTTCAGCCCGAACCCCAATTGAGTAGGGAGGGTTTACGAAACTCACCTTGGTTTCCAAGCACAATAACAAGTTAGCAAAGAGTTATAAACGCTCGACAACCGCTACGTGTCCACAACCTAGCAATGTATAACATAATATAATCAAGATCAACTCTATAACCCTAAACAAGTTGATTTAGCAAGTCAAAGTCGAGTCACAACCCTTAGACGCTTAAACAACTTTCCCGTAAGAACAAGACACATTCGACTCGACATTTTTAGAAATGGAGAAAGATTCACCCCAATTGAATGTTACTACAAGAAAGTAGACTCTTTTATGAATCCAACGATAGGTCATATGACTTGTTTGAGCTTACGGATTAAAAGATATAAGTGTTTGAAGTTTAGCTAAGAAGCTGCCAAAAATCGCGACGTGATGTCACTCAATCGCGGCGCGACACGCACAAGAAAATCACGACGCGATGGACAGAGGTCGCGGCGCGACAAAAACCTCTGTTCGAAATCCTTGCTTGACACCCAGGAGTCGCGGCGCGAAGGAGCCAGATCGCGGCGCGATCTGCTGCAGACCTGCAGCTCACCAGGAACAAACACGACCTCAAGAACACCCAAACCACATTTTTGACTCCCAATTCGACCAAATGACCTTTCCAACTCAATTTCCAACTTAGATACATATATATAAACATAATTAAACTCAACCCACTTCATAAATCCACTTCAAACATCAAGATCAAGATTGAAATTAGTTTTAATTCATTAAAAACCCTAGAAAAACCCTAAAATGACTCAAACTCGTTTTTGACCCGAAATCAACCCAAAACTCATACGATTCGACTAGGAAACAAGCTTACTAACATAAAATGAAGAGATTTAGCTAGATTTCACTTACCAAAACGACCCGGATCTTAAATTTCAAATTCTTGGATACTTGGAAAAGATGAACACTTCAAAACCCCAAATTCTTGCAAGATTATTATTATTATTATGAAGGTTTATGTTACTTAGTTAATCTAACAAAGGAATAAGCATTTATTATGAATTTATGAAGATTAGAAGAGGTGGGTGAAGAAGATGAAAAGAGAGTAAACGAGGGAGAGAAAGATAAGGTTTTTGGTAAAGTGGAAATGAATGAATGGATGGGTGAGGGGGGAGGGTGAGAGGGGCCGGCCTTGGGGTCCCCTTTTAGAGTCCCCGCTCCGCTAATTTCGACAAATAGCTAAACGTTAATCATTTAAACGCTAAAACAAACCCGTAACCGCAATTTAATTCTACGTTACATTAAAACACAACAAAACGTTCGATTATTCATATAAATTCATGAAACCGTTTACATTTGATTATTTTCATTCAAAAGTCAAACCGATTCAAAAGTCACGAATGTTACAACAATAACAACCCTAGAACCTTCAACAACAACTTCACAATAAACAGAGATAGACATAGCAGAACACCACATAAACAAACAAAGATTTGCAAAAAACAGAATAAAGATCCCAACTGATAGGCCAAACTTTTCTCACTTAGAGCACTCCAAGTAAGAAACAATTTGCTACTAGATGGGTAGGAAAGAATGCTTACAGTGGGGTCGCCAACAGTAATTCCAATAAACAGAAAAGGGACATAATTCAAGGCAGCAATATACTCCAAAGATATCATATATCAACCCTAAAAGGATTGATAAAGAAATAGGAGAGAAAAAAATCAAGAAACAAACCCTAATCTAAAGAGATTAGATCTGAATCTTGACAAGAAACCGCTACAAGTGGCAAGATTCAAGATCTAAAGAGATTTGAACCCTACACACGAGCAGTAAAGGACTAATCAAATAATATATAATATCAAAAAAGGTTTCGATATATATTTTATATATGTATATATATTTTCTATATATATAAGAGAAGATTTCAAAACACTGAAAATATTTTTGTTTATATATAAATATGAAGAACAATAAAACGATGAAGAAATAGAAATTTTGAGCCTAAGCTCTGATACCATGAAGAAAAATATAGATGTATATGTAATATTGACACTCAATGTAGCAGTAAATAGAGAATGAGTTAATCATAAGATTGAACATAGTTTTGATTACAGAAATCATCCAAGAACATTAAAGATTACATTGAAAAAATAGGGTTTTAATAACGGTAAGAAAAAAGCTGCTAATCGAGGTGAGTGGAACAGTGCCCATCTCTTTCTTTATATACACAAATATATTTACATAAAGCCCCCTGAACTTTAGTCTTCTACCATCTTCTCCTTTTCTGCACATGCTTTAACATCTTCAGTCCTAAGCCCATAGCAAGTCATGAGTGTCCAGCTTTAGTCCCTCCTTATAGCATAAAAGATCAACAATGGTACAATTTCTGAAATAACAACATTTTAAGTGAGACAATTAATTTGACAATTTTAACATATCGAACTTTATGTATAGAATGAAGGACAAATTTGACAAGTATTGGGGGGAATATAAGAAACTCAACAAGTACATGTTATTTGCAATAATTTTGGATCCGTGTATGAAGTTGGAAGGTGTTGGCTTTGGGTTTTCATTATTGCTTTCATGGACTCGGAAACCCGATGTTACCGATGACGCCTTTAAACAGATGGTTGTAACAAAGACGAAAGAAGTTAAAGGAGAGTTTGAGAAATTGTTTGATGTGTACAAAGGGAGGTTTGAAAGTTTAGGTGCAAGTTCTAGTATGCCATCAAAGAACTCTTTAAAAAAAGTGGCTCCAAGCCAAGGTAAAAATTCGGTAGTGAATGATTTCTTTGATGGTCTTGGAGGTAGCTCGACAAAATTTCAAAGCGAGTTAGACAAGTATATAAGTGAGCCAAATCCCGAGCCTCAAGACGATTTTGATGTTCTTTTGTGGTGGAAACTAAATGGTCCAAGGTTTCCAATTGTAGCTAGTATGGCTAAAGGTATTTCTATTATATTTTTGTTATACTTTGTAAAATCAATTATTCAAAAGTTGCATCCTTAGTTCGTTTCTAATCTATACTATATTTATGTTGTAGATATCTTAGCTATGCAAGTTTCCACCGTTGCATCCGAGTCCGCCTTTAGTACGGGTGGTCGGATTTTGGATCCATATAGAACTAGATTGTCCACCGCTTTGGTGGAGGCTTTGATATGCACCCAAGATTGGGTGAGAAAGTCATCAAATATGGGGTTTCTTGATGAGAATCTAGATTTACAAAAAGATGAGGACGTCGTTAGATGTAATGTTTAATCTAAATCAAATTTGATTTTTACTCAAGATAAGTCATATGTGTGTTTTATTAATTCATTTGTGTTATTTTTGTAGAGATGGAAGAACAACTTCGACATATTATGTTTTCTGATGAGATTTTCCTACATTCTGAAAATTCAGTTATCTAATATAATACATTTTGGTTTTTGCTTTTCATGTTTTTGTTTTCTGATGCAGTTGGACTAACTATGTTGGACTTGTAGTTTGTTGCTTTCTGTTTTGAGTTTTCGTGTAACAGGACTTGGAGTTTTATTTCATTAGGGATAATGGCACGAGAGTGTAACCAACTATGACCAAAAGGTTATGTAATGTAACCAACTACTCGACTAGCTATGTAGTGTAACCAACTTTGTTTTTTGGGTTATGTCATGTAAGTTACCGGCTACTTCAAGTTTCCATCCGGTTAAGCCAAAAATAAAGTTAGGGATAATGGCACCGGAGTGTAACCAACTATGACCAAAAGGTTATGTAATGTAACCAACTACTCGACTAGCTATGTAGTGTAACCAACTATGACCAAAATGTTATGTAATGTAACCAACTACTCGACTAGCTATGTAGTGTAACCAACTATGACCAAAGGTTATGTAATGTAACCAACTATATAAAGGGATATGAGTGTAACCAACTATGACCAAAATGTTATGTAATGTAACCAACTACTCGACTAGCTATGTAGTGTAACCAACTATGACCAAAATGTTATGTAATGTAACCAACTACTCGACTAGCTATGTAGTGTAACCAACTATGACCAAAAGGTTATGTAATGTAACCAACTACTCGACTAGCTATGTAGTGTAACCAACTTGGGTTATGAATGTAACCAACTATGACCAAAAGGTTATGTAATGTAACCAACTACTCGACTAGCTATGTAGTGTAACAGATTGTATGGTTGCATGTATATATGGCTGCATGTATGTATGGCTGTGTATGTCATGGAAATGGAATTTTGCTTGGAAATTTGCTTGAAAATTGAATTCACAATCATATATGATGTATGCTTTTGTTTTAATTCTGCTCACCCAAAAATTCAGGTAAATAATCCAAGCACTGTTGGGGCCAGCAGGCTATTTGAGCCCAGATTACCAGTATTAGCAACCCACCAGGCCAATATTTTTTAGCCCAAAAAAAAACGGGCCTAATGGACTAACCGGGACCGGACCGAACCGACCGAAATTTAAACGGGCCGGTCCTCGGGTTTCATTTTTGGCACTTTTTGGGTTTCAGACTTTTCCGGTCCGGGCCGGTTCGGTCCGGTCTTAGAACCGAGCTCATCCCTACTTTTTACGTTTGCAAGCATATGAGGCCATGTTCGTCATATTATCCTAAATAACCGGGCTTTATTGATGTCATTAATAAAAAATAAATTAGTTTTGCACGCCCAAACTACAACATTTCTTCTAATAAAGCGAATGAACTCGGCATCACCGTAGTCATACATCTTTGTCTAAACCCAATGAAATAATTTTATTAAATGACTAACAAGACGTTAAAAATAAAATGATTTGATATATATTCTCCAGTTAAAAAGTTATGAAAATTAGGATACGAAAAATAACCATATAAGCTCTACTTATCTATTTATACCATATCTCTTTTATTTTTTTAAATATTCACATTGCCTTCTTTACATCAATTATCATTACATCAATTACCTACCCCACTCGACGATGTCACCCCCACCATCAGTCATCACCGCCATCACACCGCCACGCATTGCGCATGTGACCCTTTAATTATTTTTTATATATGTAGTGACGGTGATGTTAATAGAATAACGAATTATTCATATTTTATATAATTACAATAGATGCATTTTCTCACACATCTACCAACCCAACATAACATTACCATGAAAGAATGTTATATGATCTATTTTGACCCGTTCAAATACTGTAGTATATGGAATCATCAAATCCCAATTTTAAAATACATAACACAAATAGTTGTTCATATTTATTTATATAATTCTTGGAAGCTTTGACCATTTCTAGATAGATATAGCCAAATCCATATATTAGGCAAGATTCTGGGGAATTAGAATCATATTAGTACAATAAGAAAAGCCAAAATGCACAGACTTGTTTGAATTATATTTAAGAGTGCTTTGATAAGCATTGTCTAGAAGTTTACCATTAACTGATTAGTATAAGCATAATAAGTAGACGGTAGGAAAATGTTTATGTGAAAACTATTTAATTTGAAAAGCCATGAAAACTTATAAATCATAACTTGATAACTTGATAATTTCACATGTTTTTGATATATATGATATAAATAGATCAAGTTATACTTAATATTACGTATTCATTTTTTAATTAATATGAGTAAATAATTGCTTCAAAATTTTATAAATTTCTACAATAACAAGCTAATGTAAAATACTGATCACACAAAGTTTCTCACCTTGACTACAACAAGTGGCAGAGTTAGTAGGGCGAGTAAAGGGTTCTCAACCCTTCCAACTAGCATAACTTTTTATATAAATTTCCATTCATGAGTATATCGAGACTTGAAAAAAATCTCTGTAAATCTAACGATATAAGATGAAGCCCAACGTTCAACCCTACCAAACGTTAATAGAACTTAATGGCAACCACCTAGTAAGAAAATTGGAAACTGAATGCCAACCTAAGATGTAAGATGTATGTAGTTGGCACTAAGAAAATGCAGTGACAGTTGATGAGAATATACGTCAAAATTATTATTATTATTATTATTATTATTATTATTTTGAACGGTGGAAGAAAATACTGCAGATTACATAAAACACAACATGCTGTAACAATCGATGCTTCAAAAAACCTGCTGAAATGACCATAGCCGAACAAACAACCTCAAAACCGATCCTTTTGCACTACCAGAACAGAAGATCCAAGCTTGTGACTATATGTATTTAACTCATGTTAACATAATTAAGATGAATGAAAACACAAAACAGTTGACCAACATGCCAATACAGGGTTAGCTCACTTGACAAATGTTTTTTTTTTTTTTTTTTTTTTTTTTTTTTTTTTTTTTTTTTTTTTCCCTTACTGATTAACTAACAGCACAAGACTTGACATAATTACCTTTGTTGTGATATCATATAACCTATAGTTGTCTTTGTCTAGTCTTTTTGTCATGTACTTTACACTATTATATCACACCAAAATTTCTCTATATCTATAAATCCTAAAAACGCTTGATACTCTTAACACCAATACCATCTCCAACTAATCTTTCCATTCCAAAAATATATTGAAAATATGAATTGGGTTATATTCAATTTCCTTATGTTCATTTGCCTTCACACCTCATGCATTATATGCCAACAAGAATACTCAGGAAATGATATCTTCAACTGCACAAATGACTCCCTCTACACTTGCAATGGCCAACACCCTTCATGCACATCCTTTCTTGTTTTTACACCACGAACACCATACGATTCTGTCTCATCCATCGCCACTCTTATGTCCTCGAACCCATCTGCGCTAGCCCGTGTCAACAAAGTCTCAGAAACAACTGTTTTTCCGCATGATAAAGAGGTCATTGTTCCTGTAAACTGTTCTTGCTTCAATGAAAACTATCAAGCTATAACAAGGTACCGTATTAAACCACAAGCAGAAACATATTTTGTTGTAGCAAATCTCACTTTTCAAGGTCTATCGACATGTGGCTCCTTAAAACATGCAAATCACTACAACGAATTTAAGTTAGAATACGGGTTTGAGCTCAGAGTTCCCCTCCGTTGTGCTTGTCCTACAAATGATCAAATCCTAAATGGTACAAAGTATTTATTAACATATCCGGTTAGTTTTGGAGATAGCATTGATAATATTGCTAGCAGATTTAATGTAACCTCAAAAAGTGTCCTAAATGCAAATGGTATGTCTAGAACTAGCCCTTTGTACCCTTTCACTGCCTTAGTAATTCCTTTACCAACAGAACCTTCGATTTCTGATAGACTCATCCAACGTACTAGACCAACAACCTCGGTGTCTCCTGTAAAGAGATCAAAGTCAAATAAACTATTAATATTTGGAATTGCAGCAGTGTGTTGTCTTTTAGTTTTAACATTAGTAGTAACTGTACTAGGATTAGTTTACTTGAAGAGGAAACAAAATAAACAAGTTACAGAGATAACAGAGAAGGAAATGTTGCCAGAGGATCTTCTAGTGGAAATCGCAAGTTTTGAACGAGTCGTTAAAGTTTTTAGCTTCAAGGAGCTAAAAAAAAGCACAGCAAACTTTGCTAATAAGCGTAAGATAAAGGGTTCTGTGTACCGGGGAACGTTTGGGAACAAGACTGTAGCTGTTAAAAAGATAGAATGTGATGTACACAAGCAAGTGAATATGCTTAGCAAGATTAACCATATCAATTTATTGAAACTCTATGGTTTTTGCACACATAAGGATTCGTGGTACTTAGTCTTTGAATATATGACAACGGGATCTCTTAAAGGATGGCTTAGGGGGGAAAGATCAGAAGGATGTCATAGTCTATGTAGGCGGGTTCAGATTGCAGTTGATGTTGCTTATGGGCTACAATATCTTCATAATTTCACTAAGCCAGGGTATGTCCATGGGAACATCAAAAGTAGCAACATACTTCTTGATGCAAACCTGAGAGCAAAGATTTCAAATTTTAGTCTCTCGAGTACAATGGGTAATGATAGAGAGGATAGGGTCTTTGATCTCTCGACGAGGATTGTGGGTACTAGAGGGTATATGGCTCCTGAGTATGTGAAAAATGGGAACATTACTACGAAAGTAGATGTTTATTCGTTTGGAGTGGTGATGCTGGAACTGATAACTGGAAAATATGCGGTGGTTAGACAGGGAAGTCATGAACTTCTGCTTTCAACGGCCATGGAAACGGTCATGGAAGGAGAAGACGCGGAAAATGAGATTAGAAAAGTGATTGATTTAAACATTGAAGAAACTAGAAGCATTGGGTATGCAGTTCAGATGGTGAAACTAAGTCTGACCTGTGTGAAAGAAGACCCGGGAAGCAGACCGAGCATGGATGAGGTAGTTACTTCTTTGGTTAGAATTCTGGTTGACTTAAAAACCATTATAGATCCTTTGAAAGATCATCGCTTGTGATGGTGCTAAAGGCTGTTAAATACGATTTCATCGTTTACTATACCATAAGCTATAGCATGAATGAAGTACATAACTTTTGTACTGAGCTACAAGAATGACCTTTATATTGGACAGTAAATTGTATAGGAATGTAGTGTCATTTGTAATTTTTGTGATTTTAAATTAAAACTTTGTTTGTCGTTAATGACCTTTATATTCATAGTAACTACAGGCATCTCTAACATTTAGAAGAAGATTTTAAATGTCACTATGAATATGCCTCTATTTTGAGATTACTCATTTCTAATTCTGCAATTTGTTCTCCATTAACATTTTATGGTCAAAATCATCATATTTTAGCCTGAAAATTGGGTTAGGCAACAAAAGTAAACCCACCTCTTAGACTGCTACAAAAAAAACCATCGGATTGGATTAAAAGAAGCACTATAAAATTCATAATTTTGGCCCAACGGGATAAGATGTCATTGTGGTCTGTGGAATGTGTTCAAGACTTGTAGTATTTGGTACATGTCCAAATGGGGGTACGTAGGTACGGGTTAAACCAGCAATTCCAATTTGCCAGAGTTTTTTATTAGACCGGCAAGTTAGCTTCTGATTTCAGATTGACAGCAGCCAACTGTACTGTAAATGGTTATATGTCTTCTTCTGTAACTTTCCCAAAATTGTTCTTAAATGCTGGACAAAGATGCGAGTAAAGTACTCCTTGCAAGTTGCAACCTAGATGAAACCAGTAATTTAGCAGACAGAGAGATAGGAGATGAAAACAGTTCATACATGGTAAAAGATCGGCGACTGCAAGTATGTTATGCTAATTAAAACTAGCCTCACTCAATTGATGAAATGAGCAAGTGAACATCTCTGCTGCAGTTTTTCTTATTCAATTTTCAAAAGATGCACTATTACAATTTACATATTATAGCCTTTAATGGACACCATACCAATGGGCAATACATCATACAAGTTCTCCTAATGACTCACTAAGAATTACAAATAAAACCATACCATAGATTAAAGATTTGCGGTTATTTAAAGATTCTGGGTGTGTTTAGTATTCATTGTTGAATGTGATGTTTTCTTTTGCAACATAAATTATCCTGTCAAAGGCTCGAAACAAACATGCTGAATGTTGGCCACTGTCCCATTCAACGATGGCTGTTAAACACCCTCCAAGACAATATACTTTGCCTATTGAAAATTGAACGAATCTTTTTAATAACTGCAGCAGCAAAGCGTAGATTTTTGCGCGAGATAGCTGACATAGAAAGCATAATTAACAGACATGTGGTGCATACTGAAATGGCAAAACTAAGGGACGGTGAAAGGATAACATAACTCCCAGTGATGAAGGCAACTGCCATTGATATCATGGCAATTAGAGCGAGCAAATAGTAAAACCAAAGCATGTAATTAAAACCTTTCTTTTCATCCTCGTCGGCTTCATCAAAGGTGATAGCATAAACTTGTAACCTGATATATCCAAATAAAACACAGCAAGAACAAGAAAAGGCTAAAGCATTTGAAACAACAAATGCTTTGTATGCTGCTTTCTTTAGTAAAATAGGCATGCCTTGCTCGGATCCTTCATTACCATCAAAACCACCCGGTACTGTAAAAGC
Organism: Erigeron breviscapus; assembly: GCA_034093135.1. Lineage (NCBI taxonomy): Eukaryota > Viridiplantae > Streptophyta > Magnoliopsida > Asterales > Asteraceae > Erigeron > Erigeron breviscapus. Next base: position 127,178,579 of record CM067173.1, read on the forward strand.
GGCTGCAAAAGTTGCTGTTGCTATGAGAGTCACCAGTAAAACAACACTGTCTGCTAACCTATAGAACAATTGTTTTTTTGATTCTTTTTCATTGTGGACATGATTCTGTTTTGAAACACGGGGTAGTTCTCTTGCTTGTGGTTCTTCTGTTGTATGTTTCATTACGCTTGCTGTGAAGGCCTGCTTATATAAAAAATATTCTTCTCTGAGTTAGAAAAAAGAAATATTTAGTTTTTGAAAGCTTAAAACAAAGTAAGAACTACCTAGATAAACTTTAGAAACTAAATGTCATAGTTTGACTTTTGGAGTCTTTCTTTTTCACTTTGACCGTAAATATTTCTGTTTGTGTTATATAATATTCAATGTAAAATATATGAATTGATTGAGCTTTAAATGTATTCTCAGAGATATAATATTTATCAAGTATCATATGACACAAACATATATTTAGGGTCAAAGTTGAAACAAAAAGACTCCAAAGTTCAAACAAGAACATTTAAGTTGGGACAGAGGATTAATTACCTAGGTGGACAACCGAGTAAGACATAGATACCTGTGCCCAACTAAAAGGAATGATTTTCGCATAATAAGTTAACCTCTTTTGAGGCTTAACCGAGATAATAAGAAAAGAATGTACCTCGAGCAGTTTCTCACTTTTTTCGACTGAATGTGCCATGTTTAGAGGCGTGAGATAGTCATTGTTCCGGATATGAATGTTGACTCTATCATTGACTACCATTTCCTCAATCTGAAGGATCTCAAGGTCAGAAGCCATATATAAATGAACAGGAGTGTTCCCATTGCTATCTCTCTTATTACTTAGAAATGTTGCTAATGATTCACGTGTTAAGATCCATATAATCGCGTTTATTTTCTTATTTTCAATAGCAACATGAAGAATATTCCTCCCTTTGGAATCAGTTAGCTCTGAGGATCCAGGACATTTGGAAATAAGTTCTTTCATAAGATAACAATACTAGCTGTAATATGAATTACTGAAGTATTTGTGTCATCTTCCGTTGTCATTTGATACCCAATATCAGGGTCTGCCAAGAAAAGCTCTTTTGTTGTATGTAATTTACTATGATTAACAGCATAATGCAATGGTGTCCAACCATGCTTGTCGTGGATCCTTGGTAAATCGATATTCTCTTGTAGCAAGTCTTTAGTTATCCTGACACACCAAACCGCAATAAGACTGTTATATTTCAAAAGGTTGTAGATATATCATAATGAGTCATATTTATGACAAATTAAGTACACACAAATCAAAATCAAAACATAAAAATAAATAAACAAAACCAGTTGTCTAAATTACTTGGTTCATTTTCGATGATTGCTACAGCATGTAATGCTGTTTCCCCATTCGGTCCATCAAAAGTGTTTACTCTGCACTTATCTAGCAGTAGTCTTAAAATATTATAATAGTTTCGTTCCACGGCAAGGTAAATTGCGCTTTCATGGGAACCGTTGATGTGATTTGCAAGTTGGGGAAGTTCTTTCACCAACCAAAATACTACTCCAGCATGATGGTTCTCAATAGCGACATGTAGCGCAGTGTGTTTATCTATGCTTCTTGTTCCGAGTTCTTCCATTTCATCATGCTTCACATAATTAATCAAAATTTCAAGAATATCTATGTGCCCTTCCCTTGCAGCAATATAAAGTGGTGTCTCTCCTTCAGAATTCCGATGGTAAACCAGAGTTGGGCAAATTTGGAGAGTTTGTTTTGCATTCGTTACGTCTCCAAACCTGGCAAAAAGATGGAGAATAGTGTTCCTTTTTGGAGTCAATTCAAGCATACCTTTATCCAACTTGTTCAATGACAATGGCATATCATTATCATGTGACTTAGGGTACGAGCTTGGGGCCATTGCACAATCCGTGTAGATGACTGGTTCGATAAAGCACAAAAGAATACATGTTAAACCAACAGTTCCAAAACTATAACGACACAAATTTAGATATTGAAAATGCTTTGAAATCTGTAAACCCGGATTGACTATTTAGCATAAAAAAATACTTAAAATCCAATATTGTCAAATACTTATAACCAACAAGAATACAAATTTTAACCTAAATATGACATAAGTAATAATCAAACAACAAACAATACTATTTTTAACATAAATACTTGTTAAAATGTAGCTACTAGTATTTGCTTATTTGCACTTTTTAGAAAAACTATATAAAACCGGGTCAACTTTGTTTTGGTCAACGGGCCAACTAGTTTCAGCCAGGATCCCAGCCAGTTTCCATGAAACGGGTCAAAGGCGAACTGGTCATGGTTTACCCGGTCTCGTGACCGGTGACCGGTTCAACCCAAGTTTTAAAACATTGCGTATACATCATATGTTGTTTCATCTTTGCAGGTTCAGCCATTTTCAGCAAGAATCTTTTTTTCTTTAGCATTTGGTTTCTCAAAGTTTTGATTTTTTATGGTAGCTTTCAAAGAGTCTTCATATACCTTTCTAGTATACAATAATCATTTTTGGTTGGTTTTTAAGCAAAAGAATTAAAACAAAGGATTATAAGACGTTAAATAAATCATCTGGACTATAAAGATTACCTTGATGTTTATCGACATCAATCAATATCGACGTTGATGTCAGTGGACGATCCACCTCTCGATTTCCTTTTCCTGCCTCCATTGCATAAAAGATGTATGAATAATCATATTTAGGGTGCCTTAATAGTGAGAATGGAGTCTTTCCCTTGTTATCTTTATAATAAACTAACTGTTGCATGGATACACCACCCTTCTACAACTCAACTACAACCCCATAGTGATCATAGCCAACTGAGATAATCATGGGATTATTAAGTAGTTGAGATTCACCTGGACACTAGCCTGAATGGAGGGATTAGTGGGTACCAAATGGTACATGGGATCAATTTTCCATCCAATTACTTTTTTTTCAATTTGACTTTAATTTACACTTTTTTTCCATTAAATTTACACTTTTTCCCAATAATTTTAATATAATAAATCAAGAATAATAGTTAATATATATCCAATAAATAATAGCTAATATATATCAATAAAATAATAAGTAATGTATATCCTAATATTACGTTCTATCTCATAAATACATAAATTAATTAAATAAAAGTAAATAAATTTAATGTAAATATATTCATATTTTAAAAGTAATTGTATATTCTTTATTAAGAAACACCTATAACATTATCATATTCTAATTCACATATTTAGGATATGTTTCATCTCAGGATATAATCTTATATATTTATAGTGCAAATTAAGAATGTAATACGCCATGTGTAACAAAAAAACAAATAAAATGACATTTACTTATTATAATTTTTTAATATTCAAATATCGTCAAGAATTTTACAGTATACAATTTCAATTGACATATTATGATTTTGTGATATTCAAATATTGATAAGTATATCATAGTAAACAACTTCGATGAACATATTTTAAAAAAATATTTTAATATAAAGTTTAAAGTTTTAATATATGGATCAATTTTTTATTAATAATTATTTTAAACTAAATTTTAAAATATAATAAATTAACAACTAATATTGATAATCTCATAAACTCCCGTATATTGCACACGGGCCTAAAATCTAATTTTCTTAATCTATAATATAACATGTTACAAATAAATTACGAGTATAAGTTATTTACCTGCGTGTTTCGGGGTACCACGTTTTCGTTTCCTTGTTATTATGCATAAATAACTTTGCTAATTATTAAATCCTTATGTGATAAGTTAATTCATTGTTTAATATATTTTCCGAAATTATAAGGGGGTTTTTGTTATTGTGCTTACAAAACAAATTTTCCGAAATTATAAGGGGTGTTTGTTTTTACGTTTACAAAACAAATTTTGCGTTTTTAAAATAGATTATGCATTTTTAAAAATGCGTTTTGAAAAAGTTGAGGCAATCACTTCAAAACGTAATCACAAACATTCTCTAAGTACTCAAAGTATAAGCTTTAATTAATGTTTACTATACCTTATAAATAATTAAAGTTGAAGTGATCCCAAGCGTATGAAAATTGCATACCATCTTAATCTATACTATATAATAAAACAAATAACATTTCTAGCTTTGAACTTTCAATAATTCACTAAAATCACATTACATCGACTACATACACTACTTGTCGCCACCCCACCGCGCGCCACCACAACCTATCACCGCCATCACCGTCGTCGCCATTACATCGCCACCACCGCCAAAACAAAAAATGAGATTTTTTCGATTTTGACGGATCAATGTGTTGTTATTAATTCTACACTATGTTAATTTTATAAACTTTTAATGCATTAAAATGATGTTTTTAAATGTTCTCACTGTGTTCTTATTTTAAGGGTGTTCTTACTGGAGTATCACCTTATATTTGTATATGTATATGTGGATGTATGTATTCGACCCATTAGGGCCAATATGTTCACCACTTGTATAAATGGGTTAATGGGTGTGTGTTTGTCATTCACTCGAATGTGCCTTAAACCCCATTTGTTATCTCATTAGGCCTAATAAGCCTAATATGTTTTTCAATCATTCGTTTGAGTTTAACATGATTCATTTATAAGTATAAATGCATTTATATGCGTATGTATGTATATATAGATGTATGAATGTAGGAGTGTCTCATCATTGGGCCTATTGGGCCCAATACATTCACCTCTTATATAAATAGGTTATATGTTTTTTCATCTAAATTTCACATATCTTTAAATTTAGGGGAAAATCCATAAATAAAAAAAAATTTATAAAAATGTGTAACTTATTTGGTTTTCGTCTATTAAAAAATCCTATTTTTAAAAATTTCACAATAAAGGAAATGTCGTTAATTTATAACGTCAGTCTTCCGTTAAGCGTTACACCACTAATACAAATGTCTATTCAGTTTCATATGGTGGGCCACTGGACCTTTGTTTTTGTTGCTGGACCCAAACACACACCTCAATTTTTTCCGGCGAGAAACACGAGCTAAAGAAAAAGAACAAGTAGAAGAGGAACATAACAGCAAGAAAATGAGGTCATATGGTTCTTCACCACGACGGTGATATGACGGATTGAAACATGAGAAACCACTTCCCATCCCCTACTACTGCTACATTTGATGGTTTTTATTTATTATTATCTATTAATTGTTACTCAAATACATATGTATATATAGAGAGACATATATTGTGTACTGTATTATAACTTTATTATTAATTGAGGAGGTTTTAATTGGGGGGAAAAGAAAGTATTGTGTGTGTCTTTGTTTGTGTTTTTTTGTACTGTTTATGCGGAATGGATAAAAAACGGAAACCGCCACCGGAGATTCACATCTGATGGAAAACGGAAACATCCTGAAATTTAAATACGGTGCCGAAAAACATGGGGGAGGTTTAGATCTGGTGGGTCCTTGCCGAAAACCCAACGAGATTCAGATCTGGTTGATGGTTCTTCCCCTTTTTATTTGAAAAGATTGGTGAAAATCTTTCAAAGACTAAACGTAGTTTCCATGAACATGACTTTTCTTTATAATTTTTAACAAAACTCATAGGTAACATATATTTTGTTTTGATTATGTAATAGAGATAATTTATTCACTAGTATTTATGGCAATGAAGATGTGTATATGTTGAAGATATAGATTAATGAAATTTAGTTTGGATTTGGTTGGACTGAGTTTAGATTTGAATTTTATTTTCATCGTCAGTTATTTTGTATTTAATATATATATACACACACATATATATATATATATATATATATATATATATATATATATATATATATATATATATATATATATATATATATATATATATATATATATATATATATATATATATATATATATATATATATATATATATATATATATATATATATATATATATATATATATATATATATATATATATATATATATATATATATATATATATATATATATATATATATATATATATATATATATATATATATATATATATATATATATATATATATATATATATATATATATATATATATATATATATATATATATATATATATATATATATATATATATATATATATATATATATATATATATATATATATATATATATATATATATATATATATATATATATATATATATATATATATATATATATATATATATATATATATATATATATATATATATATATATATATATATATATATATATATATATATATATATATATATATATATATATATATATATATATATATATATATATATATATATATATATATATATATATATATATATATATATATATATATATATATATATATATATATATATATATATATATATATATATATATATATATATATATATATATATATATATATATATATATATATATATATATATATATATATATATATATATATATATATATATATATATATATATATATATATATATATATATATATATATATATATATATATATATATATATATATATATATATATATATATATATATATATATATATATATATATATATATATATATATATATATATATATATATATATATATATATATATATATATATATATATATATATATATATATATATATATATATATATATATATATATATATATATATATATATATATATATATATATATATATATATATATATATATATATATATATATATATATATATATATATATATATATATATATATATATATATATATATATATATATATATATATATATATATATATATATATATATATATATATATATATATATATATATATATATATATATATATATATATATATATATATATATATATATATATATATATATATATATATATATATATATATATATATATATATATATATATATATATATATATATATATATATATATATATATATATATATATATATATATATATATATATATATATATATATATATATATATATATATATATATATATATATATATATATATATATATATATATATATATATATATATATATATATATATATATATATATATATATATATATATATATATATATATATATATATATATATATATATATATATATATATATATATATATATATATATATATATATATATATATATATATATATATATATATATATATATATATATATATATATATATATATATATATATATATATATATATATATATATATATATATATATATATATATATATATATATATATATATATATATATATATATATATATATATATATATATATATATATATATATATATATATATATATATATATATATATATATATATATATATATATATATATATATATATATATATATATATATATATATATATATATATATATATATATATATATATATATATATATATATATATATATATATATATATATATATATATATATATATATATATATATATATATATATATATATATATATATATATATATATATATATATATATATATATATATATATATATATATATATATATATATATATATATATATATATATATATATATATATATATATATATATATATATATATATATATATATATATATATATATATATATATATATATATATATATATATATATATATATATATATATATATATATATATATATATATATATATATATATATATATATATATATATATATATATATATATATATATATATATATATATATATATATATATATATATATATATATATATATATATATATATATATATATATATATATATATATATATATATATATATATATATATATATATATATATATATATATATATATATATATATATATATATATATATATATATATATATATATATATATATATATATATATATATATATATATATATATATATATATATATATATATATATATATATATATATATATATATATATATATATATATATATATATATATATATATATATATATATATATATATATATATATATATATATATATATATATATATATATATATATATATATATATATATATATATATATATATATATATATATATATATATATATATATATATATATATATATATATATATATATATATATATATATATATATATATATATATATATATATATATATATATATATATATATATATATATATATATATATATATATATATATATATATATATATATATATATATATATATATATATATATATATATATATATATATATATATATATATATATATATATATATATATATATATATATATATATATATATATATATATATATATATATATATATATATATATATATATATATATATATATATATATATATATATATATATATATATATATATATATATATATATATATATATATATATATATATATATATATATATATATATATATATATATATATATATATATATATATATATATATATATATATATATATATATATATATATATATATATATATATATATATATATATATATATATATATATATATATATATATATATATATATATATATATATATATATATATATATATATATATATATATATATATATATATATATATATATATATATATATATATATATATATATATATATATATATATATATATATATATATATATATATATATATATATATATATATATATATATATATATATATATATATATATATATATATATATATATATATATATATATATATATATATATATATATATATATATATATATATATATATATATATATATATATATATATATATATATATATATATATATATATATATATATATATATATATATATATATATATATATATATATATATATATATATATATATATATATATATATATATATATATATATATATATATATATATATATATATATATATATATATATATATATATATATATATATATATATATATATATATATATATATATATATATATATATATATATATATATATATATATATATATATATATATATATATATATATATATATATATATATATATATATATATATATATATATATATATATATATATATATATATATATATATATATATATATATATATATATATATATATATATATATATATATATATATATATATATATATATATATATATATATATATATATATATATATATATATATATATATATATATATATATATATATATATATATATATATATATATATATATATATATATATATATATATATATATATATATATATATATATATATATATATATATATATATATATATATATATATATATATATATATATATATATATATATATATATATATATATATATATATATATATATATATATATATATATATATATATATATATATATATATATATATATATATATATATATATATATATATATATATATATATATATATATATATATATATATATATATATATATATATATATATATATATATATATATATATATATATATATATATATATATATATATATATATATATATATATATATATATATATATATATATATATATATATATATATATATATATATATATATATATATATATATATATATATATATATATATATATATATATATATATATATATATATATATATATATATATATATATATATATATATATATATATATATATATATATATATATATATATA
>CM067173.1:127193366-127263366 GCA_034093135.1 Erigeron breviscapus
ATATATATATATATATATATATATATATATATATATATATATATATATATATATATATATATATATATATATATATATATATATATATATATATATATATATATATATATATATATATATATATATATATATATATATATATATATATATATATATATATATATATATATATATATATATATATATATATATATATATATATATATATATATATATATATATATATATATATATATATATATATATATATATATATATATATATATATATATATATATATATATATATATATATATATATATATATATATATATATATATATATATATATATATATATATATATATATATATATATATATATATATATATATATATATATATATATATATATATATATATATATATATATATATATATATATATATATATATATATATATATATATATATATATATATATATATATATATATATATATATATATATATATATATATATATATATATATATATATATATATATATATATATATATATATATATATATATATATATATATATATATATATATATATATATATATATATATATATATATATATATATATATATATATATATATATATATATATATATATATATATATATATATATATATATATATATATATATATATATATATATATATATATATATATATATATATATATATATATATATATATATATATATATATATATATATATATATATATATATATATATATATATATATATATATATATATATATATATATATATATATATATATATATATATATATATATATATATATATATATATATATATATATATATATATATATATATATATATATATATATATATATATATATATATATATATATATATATATATATATATATATATATATATATATATATATATATATATATATATATATATATATATATATATATATATATATATATATATATATATATATATATATATATATATATATATATATATATATATATATATATATATATATATATATATATATATATATATATATATATATATATATATATATATATATATATATATATATATATATATATATATATATATATATATATATATATATATATATATATATATATATATATATATATATATATATATATATATATATATATATATATATATATATATATATATATATATATATATATATATATATATATATATATATATATATATATATATATATATATATATATATATATATATATATATATATATATATATATATATATATATATATATATATATATATATATATATATATATATATATATATATATATATATATATATATATATATATATATATATATATATATATATATATATATATATATATATATATATATATATATATATATATATATATATATATATATATATATATATATATATATATATATATATATATATATATATATATATATATATATATATATATATATATATATATATATATATATATATATATATATATATATATATATATATATATATATATATATATATATATATATATATATATATATATATATATATATATATATACTTAGGTATAATAATAATAATAATAATAATAATAATAATAATAATAATAATAATAATAATAATAATAATATATATATGTATATATATATTAATATATATTTTGTTATATACTTATATATATTTACAAAATTATATATATATATTATATATATTTTGTAACTCCACTTTATTTATTTTACCTTCGGGGTAAAATACAAACTCTTTACTGTTATGATGAACACAAGTACTCCAGAAATGTATATATGGTTGATTCTAAGTTGCTCTGTTCACTCAAAGTCCTCACCATCATGAACGATTAATTATGGTAACATAAACGTGGGTATATTGAATAGTACTATTGTAACACCCCAAGCCGAGGCTCGGAATATCACGGAAATCATATAGCACAAGGTGGAATTACAATAGAACGAACTAAATGCAAATAAAGGGTTCAGTGAATCCTTACAGAAAGATAAACAAGTATCAAAATACATAAAGAGCAAGTCATCAACAAGATTACAACATAACATCAAAAGATAGCTAACAGATCTAAGTACAATGCAAAAGAAGGCAAATGGATCCTTGATCCATATAAGTCCAAGTCCGGGTTTAACAGCAAGCAAGCAACTAAACTCCACGTCCTGGGATAACCTGATTACCTGAAAAGTGTACTAAGCATAGTCAACACAAGGTTGGTGAGTTCGTAGTAATGGTTCGTAAAGAACCAACATCAATAATCATAATATAAGAATAGAGGCTAGACATGACTTACAGCAAGCCTCTACATAGCACAACATCGCCCAACAACAAGATTACACAAGACAAGTAAATGTGAAATGAGAATGCACAATGATATGCGAATCAATGTAAGTGCCAAATGCATGAATAAGCAAACATGCCTATCCTATGCGTGAACGCCAGTCACCAATGCAGCGATACCCTTCTGTCATCACAATGAACAAGGCTGTATCTCAAAATCATCGAGATATATATGTCTATATACTCGGAGTCAGGAACTACATCCAAAACGGGTGCATACATCTATGCACCAGGATGTCGGCAATCCCCTGCCGAGGGTTATCAACAATGTATGCAATGCTTACAATCAAATGTAAATGCATCAATCATGAACCAACAATCCATATAGACGATGAACCTGTGCCAACAGTCAATATTCGTCCAACATATGCCAAAATCCATATACGACAACCGTAAGCCAAAAATCAATATTCAACAACTATAGTCCAACAATCAATATTCAACAATCATAAACCACTAATCTATATATATATATATATATATATATATATATATATATATATATATATATATATATATATATATATATATATATATATATATATATATATATATATATATATATATATATATATATATATATATATATATATATATATATATATATATATATATATATATATATATATATATATATATATATATATATATATATATATATATATATATATATATATATATATATATATATATATATATATATATATATATATATATATATATATATATATATATATATATATATATATATATATATATATATATATATATATATATATATATATATATATATATATATATATATATATATATATATATATATATATATATATATATATATATATATATATATATATATATATATATATATATATATATATATATATATATATATATATATATATATATATATATATATATATATATATATATATATATATATATATATATATATATATATATATATATATATATATATATATATATATATATATATATATATATATATATATATATATATATATATATATATATATATATATATATATATATATATATATATATATATATATATATATATATATATATATATATATATATATATATATATATATATATATATATATATATATATATATATATATATATATATATATATATATATATATATATATATATATATATATATATATATATATATATATATATATATATATATATATATATATATATATATATATATATATATATATATATATATATATATATATATATATATATATATATATATATATATATATATATATATATATATATATATATATATATATATATATATATATATATATATATATATATATATATATATATATATATATATATATATATATATATATATATATATATATATATATATATATATATATATATATATATATATATATATATATATATATATATATATATATATATATATATATATATATATATATATATATATATATATATATATATATATATATATATATATATATATATATATATATATATATATATATATATATATATATATATATATATATATATATATATATATATATATATATATATATATATATATATATATATATATATATATATATATATATATATAATGAAGGCATAACCGATTTCTATGTATGTCTATCCTAATATATATATATAATACTTAACTAAAACATAACCCAAGTCAAACAAACGAAACGAACTGCCACATCAAACCAACAATCAAGTCAAACAATCAATAAATCAACAAATGCAAGTAAACACGCCAGGTTTACACTTTTCAGCCCGAATCTCAAGCGAGTAGGGAGATACGAAACTCACCTTGTTTTGCAAAGAAGCTAATATAAGATTACGAGCGAGTATTAAGATCCACACGTCCACAACCTATAAATATACATCATAATACCATAATGTCAACTCTACAATCTTAAACAAGTTGGTTTATTTAGTCTAAGTTGAGTCACAAACCCCTAAACACTTATACAACTTCTTTAACATTACCGAGTGTGAAACATAACACTTTGACACGACATTTTTAGAAATGGAGGAAGTTTCATACAGAATGAATGTTACTACAAGAAAATAGACTCTCACACGATTCCAACGATAGGTCATACGACTAAAACGGACTTACGGTTCAAAAGTTATTGACGTTTGAAAACTGACGCGCAAAACTGGCAAAAACTCGCGGCGACACTCGCGGCACGAGGTGTGACACGAGAAAAAGCTCTGATCAGCTGAAAATAAAACTCGCGGCGCGAGTGGTTCAGGTCGCGGCGCGACTGGGCACAATTCTGCATATTTTTGAGTCTAAAACACGATCCAAACACCCCAAAACTAACCCATAACTCATTTTTGACTTAGAAATCGATCTAGGAAGGTTCAAGACACATTTTGAAGCAAAAACAAACATATTTCAACATAAATAAACATAACCCATATCTTAGTTTCGATTCATAACATCAAAATCACAACCAAATCATTCAAACCCTAATTAAACCCTAATTTGACCCAAACTTCATTTTGAGTCGATTTAAGACTTGTAGGTTCTTGAAACGACTAGAAACATGTAAACAAACATAATTAGATGCAAAGGGGATGAATTTGACTTACCGAAACTTCCTTTCCGAGAAAGAACCCGATTTATGGCAAAATGGGTAAAATGGGTAAAAATGCTTGAACTCCAACCTTTGATTCTTCGATATGACGATAATGAGGTATAGATGAAGATGATTCTAATGATATTCTAGTTCCAAACACCAAGTCGATGTAAGAAGAAGAAATGAATTGGGTTTCCTTTGCTTTCTTTACTTAGAGAGAAAATGAGAGAAAGAGATAGAAGGAAATGAGAGGTAAATGAAAGGCAAGGGAAGGATAAGGGAAATGGGTCAAGGGGCTGATGGGTCATGGACGACCCACGGGCCGACCCGTTTCTCTTTTCAAGCCAAAAACAATCGTTATACATTTAAACACCGATCAAAACATATTATCGACCCGAATAACTTCATTAACTTTTATTGTTAGTCATATTACACGTAAAGTCAACGAGTCAAAATTCACGGATGTTACAACTATTGGGGTAGGCACCCCCATTCGTGTTGGTCATACCAACTGGATACGGATGCATTATATCTGGAAAGCTTAGGGTACCCTGAACAAGGTACCTACTTCGGAGGCTGATGTGACCAACTTATACCCATTGCCCACATTGTTTTTGGCCGTTATATTATATGTTTTTTGTCGAATTTGTGTGCATTTGGCGCGTTTATGTGTTTGTTAGTGTTTTCAGGTTCTAAACAAGTACGCGTTCATTTTGTGCAAATTCGGATGATTATTGGCCAGAAGTCATTTGCGAAGTCGAGAGTCGTTTCGACGCGCCGCAGTGGAGATGTACGTTCACCCCCACTGCGCCGCAGCCATTATCCACGGCCTTGTTCGTTCAAACCCCCACTGCGCCGCAGCCATTATCCACGGCCTTGTTCGTTCAAACGCCCACTGCGCCGCAGTGAGTACACGGAACTGAAGGGTCTTAGGAGTTTTCTGCATCAGAATTAGAGAAGTATAAATAGTTTTCACAACCTATTATTCTAGGTATCAAATACTCTTTCTAGGAGCTGCACTTCAGGGAATACTTCAAGGGTCAATTCAAGATCTAATCGTCTTCGATTCATTGGAGATTCACGTGCACCCATCTAGATCGTATCTACTTATTTGTCTTGCAATTTCGTTTCTTCAAACAATTGGTACTTTATGTTCTTTCTTGATTCTTATTGTAATTTCAATATAATCATGAGTGGCTAATTCTTCTATTGTCCACCTTGATGAAACTAGACGAATGATGTGATTGCTTTATATTTTAATTCAAAGAGTTGATTTCAATTATCGTTGTGTCGTGATCTTGATGATTTAATTCCTTTATTTGTATTAATTTGATATTGGTGGCATGTGTGTTCTTCGTTAGTGGTACTAGTCGAATGCATATGTGATTTTCTAACGGTCGCTTGTCTATGAGCGATTATCACTAGTTCATGGTATGATAGTGAATGTCAAATTAATAAAAGGAGTCATTTTGTCAACGTGTCTAGAAACGGTTGGTGGTACCGGCTTGGGTAATTAAACTAGCAGTTAGGTGTTTGGGTGACTTGTGAGCGGTTGGTGGTACCGGCTTGGGTAATTAAACTAGCAGTTAGGTGTTTGGGTGACTTGTGAGCGGTTGGTGGTACCACGCGAGCATTTCATTCTCTCACGTTTATCGTGTCAACTCTTAACGAATTTGGTCTTAACTGAAAGCAATCATGTCTGAAGTCTAGCGGAGTCAAGGTGGATGATATTTACCATTATTGTTTGAGACTTACCTTTACTTTATACGCATTTGTCTTTTAAAGTTATTGTCAGAGTGAGAATCAAAGTAACACCCTTTTTCCAAACCCCTTTACTAAACAATTAATTCAAACCAATCCCCGCGAACGAACCTGGACTTACCTTTTTACTATATTGCATACGATCGGGTCCACTGCCCGATAGTGTGTAGTAGTGAGTTTTTAGGTATTTCTTGTTTATAAATTTTAAACTCGATTTAGCACATCAAGTTTTTGGCGCCGCTGCCGGGGATTGTGCGCTGTTTTAGTTGTTAATTTAGTGGTTTGATCCTTCCTCACGCGTGAGGAAGTTATTTGCTTTCATAGTTTAGTTTTTCTTTTCTTATCTTATCACAGGTGCAGTTGACGTGTTTGGTTAGTTGTGTTTTGCAGGTCTACTTTTTAGTTGATGAACTTGAGGTCTTCTGGTTTACCTCTTAATAGTCCGTTGAGAACACCATCTAGACGTAGATCTAACCTCACAACACCAACACCATTCTCACCCATTGCTAAGCCTACTCCTGATTCAGACGAGGAGGGGTTTAATTTGGACGAATTTTTTGATCTTGAAGTTAAGGTAGAGGAGAAAATGGCAGACGAAGATAGGGACCCAAATGATATACGGTATGGCGAAAGGGTTCGCACTATTCCCGCAAACCGTGGTAGTCCTATTAGACCTCCTCAAATTGCTCATGACTTCAACCTAAAGGGTAATCATCTTAAGAGCATTGAGGAACAACAATTTGATGGTAAGAGGAAGTGGGATCCGTATCAACATCTAGAAAGATTTGAGAAGTTGGCTAGGTTATACCAATACGGGCAGAATCAAATGAATGCCGTAAAACTCGAGACATTTCCAATGTCTATTACCGGCGATGCTCTTGATTGGTTCAATGACCTTCCGGAAAATTGCATTACGACTTGGGACCAACTTAAGCAAGCCTTTATTGGTGAGTTCTACTCACTTAGAACCCAAAGAAAGTTGGAAAACTTGATAAGGTCGTTTGCCCAAGACGAAGATGAAGATGTTGTTGATGCGTGGATCCGATTTAAAGAGATGTTGAGAAATTGCCCGGGTCATAATATGACTAGAGAGCAATATGTTGAACTATTCTTTGATGGGCTCGATAAGAAGTCCAAACGTGAGCTAGGTTATGCTTTTGGTGGTGGGTTTAACAAGATCACACCAAATGAGGGTTTCGAAATCTTAGAGTCCATGGCCAAGGATAATGCCAACATGGATGATGATCGGTTTTTAAAGAATGAGAGAAGGTTGAAGAAGGGTACTAGCCAAGGCCGGGTAGCAAAAGCGGAAGCTAGTCATGATTCGGGTATGATAGGAGAGATGAGAGCGCTATCTGAGCGTATGGAGAAAGGATTTGCTATGCAAGAGAGTCGATTTGGGGCCATTGAAAGGGATGTGAAGGTTGTTGCCGATGGATGTGACCATTGTGGAAATATGCATTATTCGGAAGATTGTCCAAGTCGGGGACCCGAAGATGTTAACTACATCCAAAACCAACAACAAGGGAGCTATCAACGCAATTCCGGTTACCAAAACCGTCCTTCGGGTAATCCCTCTTATAACTCTTCTTTTCCTACTAACAACTCTCGTTTTTCAGGTAACAGGTGGCAAGGAGACAATTATCAGAATCAACCTCAACAACAACCTCAACAAGGACAAGGATCCGGTTCTTCTTCTTCTAATGCCGATCCAAATGACGAGTTGAGGGAGATGATGAAGCAAATGATGAGCAATCAGATTGAAACAAATACAAGTATTAAGATGATTCGGGATGATACGAAGGCATTGCATGAGAGGTTGGATAGGATAGATGGGAAGGTTGAGATGAATGCCAAGAATGCAGAGTTGAACTTTAAGGATCTCGAGAGTAGGATGGCTGCCCTTGCTAGGCCTACGGGGACTCTACCTAGCACTACTCAACAGAATCCTAAGCCTCAGTTTAGCATGGGGCCGAATCAGGGACACAATCCAAAGCCTCAATCGAGTAATCAAGGATCATGGAAAAAGGATACCCAGCCTAATGTCAGAAACGAGCATGTGAATGCTATCACTACGAGGGCAGGTAACACTTATGATTCTGCTAAATCTTCACCTAATGATTCGTTTCAATCTGTGCAGGTTAATGAAGAGGAGGAGCAAGTTGATGACGAGATTGAGATGGAACCGGAACTAGCCGTGCCGACACCGGCCGTTCCACCCCAACCCGTTGCTAAACCTGTTGAGATGCCCGCTGAGGAACCAACTGTTAAGACATATAAGCCGAAGGTTCCATTTCCCCAGCGATTGGTGAAAAATAAGCTAAAGGAACAAATGGATAAATTTGTAAGTCACCTCAGAAAATTGCATATCAATATTCCATTTTTAGATGCAATTGTGCAGATGCCAGGATATGCAAAGTGCTTGAAGCAGATTTTGATGAATAAGAAGCATCTGGATGGTGTGGCTACTACAGTGCTAGAGGAAGTTTGCTCAGCAGCTGTAACAGGTAAGTTGCCCGAAAAACGAGGAGATCCAGGTAGTTTTACTATTCCTTGTAAGATAGGTAACTTAACGGTAAAAAAGGCTTTAAATGATTCGGGTGCAAGTATTAACCTTATGCCTTCTTCTCTTTACTACAAGCTGAACTTAGGAACACCTAAACCTATTAACATGAAAATCAATTTGGCCGATAAGTCTGAAATAAGACCTATTGGAATATTAGAAGATGTGTTAATTCAGGTGGGAGGTTTGATTTTTCCTGTAGATTTTGTGATTATTGAAGCTGAAGAGGCATTAAATGTGCCTCTTATCTTAGGGAGACCATTCCTTGCCACGGCCGATGCCCAACTTGAAGTTGGTCGTGGTAAGTTGACATTGAGAGCCGGGGATGAATCTGTAACATTTTCAAACACATGTTCTGTTTCTTTAAGGATAGTGCCCCACTGCGCCGCAGTGGGGGCACGATGGGCTGACTGCGACGCAGTCGATTGTCTCGGCCTATCTTGTGCAAAAACACCCCACTGCGCCGCAGTGGGGGCACGATGGGCTGACTGCGACGCAGTCGATTGTCTCGGCCTATCTTGTGCAAAAACACCCCACTGCGCCGCAGTGGGGGCACGATGGGCTGACTGCGACGCAGTCGATTGTCTCGGCCTATCTTGTGCAAAAACACCCCACTGCGCCGCAGTGGGGGCACGATGGGCTGACTGCGACGCAGTCGATTGTCTCGGCCTATCTTGTGCAAAAACACCCCACTGCGCCGCAGTGGGGGCACGATGGGCTGACTGCGACGCAGTCGATTGTCTCGGCCTATCTTGTGCAAAAACACCCCACTGCGCCGCAGTGGGGGCACGATGGGCTGACTGCGACGCAGTCGATTGTCTCGGCCTATCTTGTGCAAAAACACCCCACTGCGCCGCAGTGGGGGCACGATGGGCTGACTGCGACGCAGTCGATTGTCTCGGCCTATCTTGTGCAAAAACACCCCACTGCGCCGCAGTGGGGGCACGATGGGCTGACTGCGACGCAGTCGATTGTCTCGGCCTATCTTGTGCAAAAACACCCCACTGCGCCGCAGTGGGGGCACGATGGGCTGACTGCGACGCAGTCGATTGTCTCGGCCTATCTTGTGCAAAAACACCCCACTGCGCCGCAGTGGGGAGTGGGAGTCATGGACTGCGCCGCAGCCTATTTCCTCGGCACCTTGAGGTACAAATCGCCCACTGCGCCGCAGTGGGGGCACGATGGGCTGACTGCGACGCAGTCGATTGTCTCGGCCTATCTTGTGCAAAAACACCCCACTGCGCCGCAGTGGGGGCACGATGGGCTGACTGCGACGCAGTCGATTGTCTCGGCCTATCTTGTGCAAAAACACCCCACTGCGCCGCAGTGGGGGCACGATGGGCTGACTGCGACGCAGTCGATTGTCTCGGCCTATCTTGTGCAAAAACACCCCACTGCGCCGCAGTGGGGGCACGATGGGCTGACTGCGACGCAGTCGATTGTCTCGGCCTATCTTGTGCAAAAACACCCCACTGCGCCGCAGTGGGGGCACGATGGGCTGACTGCGACGCAGTCGATTGTCTCGGCCTATCTTGTGCAAAAACACCCCACTGCGCCGCAGTGGGGGCACGATGGGCTGACTGCGACGCAGTCGATTGTCTCGGCCTATCTTGTGCAAAAACACCCCACTGCGCCGCAGTGGGGGCACGATGGGCTGACTGCGACGCAGTCGATTGTCTCGGCCTATCTTGTGCAAAAACACCCCACTGCGCCGCAGTGGGGGCACGATGGGCTGACTGCGACGCAGTCGATTGTCTCGGCCTATCTTGTGCAAAAACACCCCACTGCGCCGCAGTGGGGGCACGATGGGCTGACTGCGACGCAGTCGATTGTCTCGGCCTATCTTGTGCAAAAACACCCCACTGCGCCGCAGTGGGGGCACGATGGGCTGACTGCGACGCAGTCGATTGTCTCGGCCTATCTTGTGCAAAAACACCCCACTGCGCCGCAGTGGGGGCACGATGGGCTGACTGCGACGCAGTCGATTGTCTCGGCCTATCTTGTGCAAAAACACCCCACTGCGCCGCAGTGGGGAGTGGGAGTCATGGACTGCGCCGCAGCCTATTTCCTCGGCACCTTGAGGTACAAATCGCCCACTGCGCCGCAGTGGGGAGTGGGAGTCATGGACTGCGCCGCAGCCTATTTCCTCGGCACCTTGAGGTACAAATCGCCCACTGCGCCGCAGTGGGGAGTGGGAGTCATGGACTGCGCCGCAGCCTATTTCCTCGGCACCTTGAGGTACAAATCGCCCACTGCGCCGCAGTGGGGGCACGATGGGCTGACTGCGACGCAGTCGATTGTCTCGGCCTATCTTGTGCAAAAACACCCCACTGCGCCGCAGTGGGGAGATTCTGACGAAGCAAATGATTGGATATGTAACAAGGTTAAAGGTAACTGTTTCTCTCCTTTTAAAAGTAGACCGCCCAACACTTCAAGTGTGGGGGCGTCGGGGTCCCAATGTTGGTGATTATGAGAGGTTCGAGTCTAGCTAAAGACTCGTAAATAATCTTAGCGCTTCTCGGGAGGCAACCCGTGTGTTTCATTTGTTTTTATTGCATTTCGTTCTTCTTTTCATTTAGTTAGATTTGATTTTGATTTGTTAAGGAGTGCAGGTCCAGGTTGATCGTGAAACGAATTGTGGTTTGTTGTGCATTGCCGATGTTTCGTGCAGGAGAGTGCCCCACTGCGCCGCAGTGGGACGTTTTTCTGCCCAAGTTTTGTTGATTGTTTGAAATTATTCTCGCTTTGCATTCCTCGTTTTACTTACTTGTTTGTCGTTATTATATGTGATTGTAGGATGCATCTGGTGCTGACAAGAGGAAGCAACCCGAGGAGGGAACATCCAGTGGGACCGCTCTGCGGAAAGGCAAGGCGGTTACGGAGGTTGATGCGCCTGTTCTTAAGTTTTGGCCGGGTCAGTTGAATGAGAGGCACGCGTGGCTGGATTTTTCAAGGGTGAAGCAACCTCACCGCAACAATTATCTTAATGAGCTCTTTTCTATTCACAAAGAGGTAGTTTGCCCACCCAGGTATCTCCACCCCACTGCTGCTCAACATTTTGGAATTCAGGCCGACATTAACGGGTGGTTTAGGATTGAGACACAGGTTGGCGACAGGGTAGTTGTATGCAATATGTGGCACAATGTGTTTGCTAACAGGGAACCAGTGTATAGGGAGCTTTGTTTGGAGTTTTTCTCTACTTTCAAGGTGAAAAAGGAATTGAACAAGATAAAGGACCTGTTTGAGGAGCGGGTTGTGCATTTCTATTGTGGGGGAATGCTTAGGAAGATTTCTGTGGCTCAGTTTGGTTATTATACGGGGATGTATACATTGGATGAGCTGAACAATAATGACTTTAGGGGTTTGTTAAGACAGGGGTTGTATGTGAAGCAGGCTTTCGATGGTGAGTCCCTTACGCAGTACTGGACTCGTATTACTGGTGGTGAGGTTTGGAAGTCTGGTGGGTCAGGTAGTATGTCCAAGATTAGGAGTGTTAAGCTGAGGATGCTCCACCGTATGATTGTGACTTTCTTGGTTCAGCGTTCCACTCACTGGGAGAAGGTATATCTTACTGACCTTTGGTTGATTAAGTTGTTTTCTGAGGGGGCACCGAGGAGGTTTGCGTTAGCTCCCATGGTGGTGTTGGATAGGATGTGGAACCACTCCGATGCGGAGTTGGTTATGGGACATTTCATTACCATGATCTATCGGCGGATGGGGGTTTTTGATACTGATGACTGTCAGACCCATCTTTCACCACCGGTATTTCAGGAGACTTTGGAGGAGGGAGAGTTGATAAGGGCTAAGATTGTTAGGAAGATGACGAAGACGGAGAGTTCAAGATTGCTTGATGACATTGGAGTGATTCCTGCACCGCCTCCCATTGTGGAGGAGGATGTGGATGTTGATATGGATGCGGCTGCTGAGGAGGAGCCAGAGCCGGTGCGACATCCTACTGGTTCCTCCTCGCGGGGCCGTCCTAGCATTGATTTGACCGACTTAGGGTCCCAGCTGCAGCAGATCATGGATGGGCAGCAGGCTAGCCGTCAAGCTTTTGATGATTATCAGCGGCGCATGGATCAGGATTTGACCTGGTTGGGATCGCAGCAGGCCCACACCAACTATACTCTTGATTATTATCAGCCGATGTGGGATGCTCAGTTCCATGGCCAGCAGTTCGTTCCACCTACTCCTATTCCTGAGTTCTCACCTCCACCTATTTATGTCCCGACGTATCGTCAGGGAGGAGGTTCGTTCTTCCCACACGATCTTGGGGGATCTCCTCGTGGCCCTGTACAGTTCGGTACTTTTGGAGGTAGGTCGTCTGTTGATGCAGGTACTAGTGCTGATTGGAGACCTTGGACTACTGGACCTACTGGAGGAGATGTTGGTGGATCATCCTCTTTTCAGCCTGGTTTCGTTGCAGGTTCTGGTTCGGGCTTTGGTGGTGGACCTACTGGAGGAGATGCTGGTGCTTCTAGTTCAGGTCAGGAGGGGGAGCGTACTTGGGTCACTGATTTGTTTGATACATCCGGTCTCCCCTATGGCTATCATGGCCAGTTTCAGTGACCGTGGGATTTGATACATCTGAGCTTGATTCTGGTTTGTATGTTTGTTGTACATTTATTTGTGTTTGGTATCCACCCTACGGGGTGATGAAACATTTGTATTCTTTTCTTTTGTTCTTTAATTCTCTGCATGCGTCTGTAGATTACTTTAATTTTGTACGGATATTTGTTTGTGTGTGCTATTTGAGATTGGACAGGTCTGAACGTTTGATGGTAATACCTGGCAGAACCCAAGTGTGGGGGGAGGACCAGCTGGTTCTGTTTGATTGTGTGATAGTGTCAGTAGCTCACTTTGATGTCATGTGCATATGCTGGCAGTAAGTTCAGCGCTATATTTTTGATTGGCATCTTTATTGACATTGTTCACACACGGTCTTTATTCCGGTATGTGCTCTGATTTTTCTATGTTGCTTACCCCTATTTACCTGTGTTTGACCGATATGGACATTGAGGGCATTGTCCATCTTAAGTGTGGGGGGGTGGCAAATAGGTTTAAGCTACCGGGTACATCACTTTTGTTGTTTTGCCATTGAGATTTCTACCGGTTTTGTTGATGTGTCCCTCTCATAGGCCTTTGGATTTTATCCGAGGGTAGGAGTTTCTATCTTGAGCTCTTCACTGTGATGTGCATGTTTGGAATCGGTGTTGTCAATTTGGTGGGATAATAGAGGTTGATGTGGTTTGTAAAACTTGAGTGGGGCTTGTCCTTGTGGTAAATTGCTTTTGGTCACTTAATTCATATCTTAATAAGCAATTTTACTACAAACTGTTTCCTTGACAAAATTAAAAAAAAAAAAAAAAAAAAAAAAAAAAAAAAAAAAAAAAAAAAAAAAAAAAAAAAAAAAAAAAAAAAAAAAAAAAAAAAAAAAAAAAAAAAAAAAAAAAAAAAAAAAAAAAAAAAAAAAAAAAAAAAAAAAAAAAAAAAAAAAAAAAAAAAAAAAAAAAAAAAAAAAAAAAAAAAAAAAAAAAAAAAAAAAAAAAAAAAAAAAAAAAAAAAAAAAAAAAAAAAAAAAAAAAAAAAAAAAAAAAAAAAAAAAAAAAAAAAAAAAAAAAAAAAAAAAAAAAAAAAAAAAAAAAAAAAAAAAAAAAAAAAAAAAAAAAAAAAAAAAAAAAAAAAAAAAAAAAAAAAAAAAAAAAAAAAAAAAAAAAAAAAAAAAAAAAAAAAAAAAAAAAAAAAAAAAAAAAAAAAAAAAAAAAAAAAAAAAAAAAAAAAAAAAAAAAAAAAAAAAAAAAAAAAAAAAAAAAAAAAAAAAAAAAAAAAAAAAAAAAAAAAAAAAAAAAAAAAAAAAAAAAAAAAAAAAAAAAAAAAAAAAAAAAAAAAAAAAAAAAAAAAAAAAAAAAAAAAAAAAAAAAAAAAAAAAAAAAAAAAAAAAAAAAAAAAAAAAAAAAAAAAAAAAAAAAAAAAAAAAAAAAAAAAAAAAAAAAAAAAAAAAAAAAAAAAAAAAAAAAAAAAAAAAAAAAAAAAAAAAAAAAAAAAAAAAAAAAAAAAAAAAAAAAAAAAAAAAAAAAAAAAAAAAAAAAAAAAAAAAAAAAAAAAAAAAAAAAAAAAAAAAAAAAAAAAAAAAAAAAAAAAAAAAAAAAAAAAAAAAAAAAAAAAAAAAAAAAAAAAAAAAAAAAAAAAAAAAAAAAAAAAAAAAAAAAAAAAAAAAAAAAAAAAAAAAAAAAAAAAAAAAAAAAAAAAAAAAAAAAAAAAAAAAAAAAAAAAAAAAAAAAAAAAAAAAAAAAAAAAAAAAAAAAAAAAAAAAAAAAAAAAAAAAAAAAAAAAAAAAAAAAAAAAAAAAAAAAAAAAAAAAAAAAAAAAAAAAAAAAAAAAAAAAAAAAAAAAAAAAAAAAAAAAAAAAAAAAAAAAAAAAAAAAAAAAAAAAAAAAAAAAAAAAAAAAAAAAAAAAAAAAAAAAAAAAAAAAAAAAAAAAAAAAAAAAAAAAAAAAAAAAAAAAAAAAAAAAAAAAAAAAAAAAAAAAAAAAAAAAAAAAAAAAAAAAAAAAAAAAAAAAAAAAAAAAAAAAAGAAGAACAAAAAAAAAAGAAAAAAAAAAAAAAAGACAGAAAAAAAAAAAAAAGAAGAAAAAAAAAAAAAAAAAAAGAGAAAAAAAAAAAATTGAAAAAAAAAAAACAGAAAAAAAGAAGAAAAAAAAAAAAAGTAGTTCAGTAAAAAAAAAAAAAAAAAAAGAAAAAATTGAAAAAAAAAGAAGAAAAAAAAAAAAAAAGAAGAAAAAAAAAAAAAAGAAGAAAAAAAAAAAAAAAGAAGAAAAAAAAAAAAAGAAGAAAAAAAAAAAAAAAAAAAAAAAAAAAAAAAAAAAAAAAAAAAAAAAAAAAAAAAAAAAAAAAAAAAAAAAGAGAAAAAGAACTTGGGCTACTAGGAGGTACATCTCATTTTTATATGTCTAGTGTTGTGATGTGTCATTATGAATGGAGAGTTTGGTGGATAATAAGTTGTTTGTAGTTAATACACCACTTTGGTGTCGGGTTTTGCTTGGTAACGTTGGGGGTGCGTTCTCGGGATGATATCTTTTGGGTTAGCGGTTTGTCGGCAATCAATGGTACGGGTTGATTAGACTATTTTGTTCATTTCTAGTACATATCTTATACTTTTGATTGGTTTCCGTTCAATTCTTGCCTTCATTACCGTATACATTTGTACATATCCATATACTTTGATTTATTCTTTTCTTAATTAACCTATATTCCCATTCATTCGTTGTAAATATCCATCCTATATACCTTAGTTTAACTATACAACCTACCTTTATGCCTATTTTGATGATGTACTTGGTGCTTGCGCCGTGTTGGTGGAGCAATGATCCACTGCGCCGCAGTGGAGATGTACGTGGTCCACTGCGCCGCAGCCAAATTCCACGGCATTGTTTGTACAAACCCCCACTGCGCCGCAGTGGGGATGGTTTGACGTGGTCCACTGCGCCGCAGTGGGATGTCCACGTGGTCGACTGCGCCGCAGTGGAGATGTACGTGGTCCACTGCGCCGCAGCCATATTCCACGGCATTGTTTGTACAAACCCCCACTGCGCCGCAGTGGGGATGTATGGACTGCGCCGCAGTGGAGATGTACGTGGTCCACTGCGCCGCAGCCATATTCCACGGCATTGTTTGTACAAACCCCCACTGCGCCGCAGTGGGGATGTTTTGATGACTGCGCCGCAGTGGAGATGTACGTGGTCCACTGCGCCGCAGCCATATTCCACGGCATTGTTTGTACAAACCCTCACTGCGCCGCAGTGGGGATGTACGTGACTGCGCCGCAGTGGAGATGTACGTGGTCCACTGCGCCGCAGCCATATTCCACGGCATTGTTTGTACAAACCCCCACTGCGCCGCAGTGGGGATGGTTTGATGGTTACTGCGCCGCAGTCAAGATGTAGTGGTCATGTGCCCAAGATTTGACTGCGCCGCAGTGGAGATGTACGTGGTCCACTGCGCCGCAGCCATTATCCACGGCCTTGTTCGTTCAAACCCCCACTGCGCCGCAGTGGAGATGTACGTGGTCCACTGCGCCGCAGCCATTATCCACGGCCTTGTTCGTTCAAACCCCCACTGCGCCGCAGCCATTATCCACGGCCTTGTTCGTTCAAACCCCCACTGCGCCGCAGTGGAGATGTACGTGGTCCACTGCGCCGCAGCCATTATCCACGGCCTTGTTCGTTCAAACCCCCACTGCGCCGCAGCCAAAATCCACGGCATTGTTCGTTCAAACCCCCACTGCGCCGCAGCCAAAATCCACGGCATTGTTCGTTCAAACCCCCACTGCGCCGCAGCCATATCCACGGCCTTGTTCCTTACACGCCCACTGCGCCGCAGTGAGTACACGGAACTGAAGGGTCTTAGGAGTTTTCTGCATCAGAATTAGAGAAGTATAAATAGTTTTCACAACCTATTATTCTAGGTATCAAATACTCTTTCTAGGAGCTGCACTTCAGGGAATACTTCAAGGGTCAATTCAAGATCTAATCGTCTTCGATTCATTGGAGATTCACGTGCACCCATCTAGATCGTATCTACTTATTTGTCTTGCAATTTCGTTTCTTCAAACAATTGGTACTTTATGTTCTTTCTTGATTCTTATTGTAATTTCAATATAATCATGAGTGGCTAATTCTTCTATTGTCCACCTTGATGAAACTAGACGAATGATGTGATTGCTTTATATTTTAATTCAAAGAGTTGATTTCAATTATCGTTGTGTCGTGATCTTGATGATTTAATTCCTTTATTTGTATTAATTTGATATTGGTGAGAGTCTAGGCGTTGGTGGTACCGGCTTGGGTAATTAAACTAGCAGTTAGGTGTTTGGGTGACTTGTGAGCGGTTGGTGGTACCGGCTTGGGTAATTAAACTAGCAGTTAGGTGTTTGGGTGACTTGTGAGCGGTTGGTGGTCCCGGCTTGGTAATTAAACTAGCAGTTAGGTGTTTGGGTGACTTGTGAGCGGTTGGTGGTACCGGCTTGGGTAATTAAACTAGCAGTTAGGTGTTTGGGTGACTTGTGAGCGGTTGGTGGTACCGGCTTGGGTAATTAAACTAGCAGTTAGGTGTTTGGGTGACTTGTGAGCGGTTGGTGGTACCGGCTTGGGTAATTAAACTAGCAGTTAGGTGTTTGGGTGACTTGTGAGCGGTTGGTGGTACCGGCTTGGGTAATTAAACTAGCAGTTAGGTGTTTGGGTGACTTGTGAGCGGTTGGTGGTACCGGCTTGGGTAATTAAACTAGCAGTTAGGTGTTTGGGTGACTTGTGAGCGGTTGGTGGTACCGGCTTGGGTAATTAAACTAGCAGTTAGGTGTTTGGGTGACTTGTGAGCGGTTGGTGGTACCGGCTTGGGTAATTAAACTAGCAGTTAGGTGTTTGGGTGACTTGTGAGCGGTTGGTGGTACCGGCTTGGGTAATTAAACTAGCAGTTAGGTGTTTGGGTGACTTGTGAGCGGTTGGTGGTACCGGCTTGGGTAATTAAACTAGCAGTTAGGTGTTTGGGTGACTTGTGAGCGGTTGGTGGTACCGGCTTGGGTAATTAAACTAGCAGTTAGGTGTTTGGGTGACTTGTGAGCGGTTGGTGGTACCGGCTTGGGTAATTAAACTAGCAGTTAGGTGTTTGGGTGACTTGTGAGCGGTTGGTGGTACCGGCTTGGGTAATTAAACTAGCAGTTAGGTGTTTGGGTGACTTGTGAGCGGTTGGTGGTCCCGGCTTGGGGTAATTAAACTAGCAGTTAGGTGTTTGGGTGACTTGTGAGCGGTTGGTGGTACCGGCTTGGGGTAATTAAACTAGCAGTTAGGTGTTTGGGTGACTTGTGAGCGGTTGGTGGTACCGGCTTGGGTAATTAAACTAGCAGTTAGGTGTTTGGGTGACTTGTGAGCGGTTGGTGGTACCGGCTTGGGTAATTAAACTAGCAGTTAGGTGTTTGGGTGACTTGTGAGCGGTTGGTGGTACCGGCTTGGGTAATTAAACTAGCAGTTAGGTGTTTGGGTGACTTGTGAGCGGTTGGTGGTACCACGTTTTAATTCACATAGGCGCAATTGGTAATTTGGTAATCAAACAAGCTAAGTGTTGGTAAGATTGTCTAGGCGTTGGTGGTACCGGCTTGGGTAATTAAACTAGCAGTTAGGTGTTTGGGTGACTTGTGAGCGGTTGGTGGTACCACGCGAGCATTTCATTCTCTCACGTTTATCGTGTCAACTCTTAACGAATTTGGTCTTAACTGAAAGCAATCATGTCTGAAGTCTAGCGGAGTCAAGGTGGATGATATTTACCATTATTGTTTGAGACTTACCTTTACTTATACGCATCTGTGTTTTAAAGTTACTGTCAGAGTGAGAATCAAAGTAACACCCTTTTTCCAAACCCCTTTACTAAACAATTAATTCAAACCAATCCCCGCGAACGAACCTGGACTTACCTTTTTACTATATTGCATACGATCGGGTCCACTGCCCGATAGTGTGTAGTAGTGAGTTTTTAGGTATTTCTTGTTTATAAATTTTAAACTCGATTTAGCACATCAGAGTCTAGGGGCTTCCCACTTCTTTATTGCTTCAATCTTAGATGGATCTACGTGGATCCCATCCCTGTTCACTACATGACCCAAGAAGTGTACTTCCCTAATCCAGAATTCACATTTTGAGAATTTCGCGTACAACTTTTGATCCTTGAGCAGTTGCAGAATGTTTCAATGTAATTTATAAATGTATTTTTAAAACGACAACGTTTTGTGTCGTTCATTATATCTTGCGTTGTGAATCCATGTACGTCATATTCCGTCTAGGGCGGGGTGTGACACCTATGCCCAAACGAGAAGCACGAAAACTGGGATCCAGACTTGTATCTTTTACGAACAAATCCATAACAGATATTTTCCAAGGAAAATCCACAGAATAGCATGTATCCATAAATTTATGCTGCAATTTGCATAAGAGGGTGCCCAATGCCCTCGTTCGAGGGCTCGTTCGGCTGCCTCGGACGAGTCCACACCGTTGGGTGGGACTCGTCCCTGGCTCGTTCGGGGCTCTCGTCCGGCTGGCTCGTTCCTGCAGGGACGAGTGATTACTTAATTTATTTATTTTTTTTTATTTTTTTTTTGAATTGTAACGGCTAAATCAAAGAAGGAGACAAAATTAAAGTTTCCCCATTTGGCAACTTTAGTCCCTCTAACGGCTGTTTTGTTCAAAACATGTTCAAAAAAGTGTCAACTTTAGTCCTTAACGGTTAGTTTTTCAAAATGGCTATATATACACTTCAATTGAACCACCATTTCACACCACTCTTCCATATATTCAGTTATATTATACCAAAACACACTTTTGTATACACATAAATCATCATGAACAACCAGTTTCGTTCGAGTTTATCAACGTACATGAGACCCGATTTGTTTCCAAATGAAGACGATGATGATGAGCTTATGGGCATCATGGCCGAATGTGTTGATTTGCTTGAACAAGGTGAATCATCAAGACCATTCATACCCCGTATGCCCGTCGAGAGAGATCGATATGGTGCTGAAGAGCGCCTAATGGCAGCTTATTTTAACGAAAACCCAACGTATTCGTTGAAGAACTTTAGGCGACGCTTCCGTATGTCGAGACCTATGTTCATGCGCATTGTGAACGACATAATATCATACCCATCTCGACATCCAGGTCCTGTGCCTTTGCATTTTCAAAGAATGCAAGACAAGCAGGTTGATGGTCGAGGAAAGGTTGGTTTCAGTGCAATCCAAAAGTGTGTATGCGCCATACGTCAGTTGGCGTATGGCTACAATCCCGACTCGCTTGACGAGTATCTACAGATGGGTGAAGAAACAGCAAGATGTTATCTAGACTATTACTGTAAGTGTGTGTTTGAACTTTACAGGGATGAATACTTGCGCAGACCAACACCGGAGGACATACAACGCTTGTATGCTCGACATGAGGAGCTTCATGGTTTCCCAGGCATGCTTGGAAGCGTTGATTGCATGCACTGGCCTTGGAAGAACTGTCCCAAGGCATGGCAAGGTCAATTTACGCGTGGTGATCACGGTCATCCAACCATCATGCTTGAAGCGGTAGCTTCGTACGATAGGTGGATTTGGCATGCCTTTTTCGGCACAGCTGGTTCGAACAACGATATAAATGTTCTCAACCAGTCGCCCTTATTTAGGGAAATCATAGAAGATCGTGCGCCTGATAGCTCGTTCACTGTTAATGGCACCCACTACAAAAAAGGTTACTATCTCGCCGACGGCATTTATCCCGAATGGTCGACTTTTGTAAATTCGTATTCATGCCCTCAAGATGAGAAGCGGAAGAAATTTAAAAAGTATCAAGAAAGTGCTCGGAAAGATGTCGAGCGTGCCTTTGGAGGACTTCAAAATTCATGGCACATTCTAAGCCAACCAGCAAGATCAAAAAGTGTGAATCGAATAACTCGAACAATGTACGCGTGTGTTATATTGCATAACATGAAGGTTGAAGACGCGGGGTACGCCATAAGCTCACTCGAGGATGGAGACGATAATGATCCAATCGTCTTACCTGAGCGTACGTTCCAGGAAAGGATGGCAGTTCACCAACGAACCGGCAAGGAGCTTCGAGATCGCACTGTGCATCATGCTCTTCGTCATGATCTTACGGAGCATATATGGCGCCTCCCGGCTTAATGTGTGTTTTTTTAAAATAAACTATTGTAATGTTTTTTTTAATGTGTGTTTTCTTTATTTTTAATAAGTATTGTAATGTTTTTATTTTTAATGAAGTGTTTCTTATTTGTGTATGTTTTAGTTTGTTATTAATTTTGAAGGGTTAAAAGTGTCAAGTTTGGATAAAAGGGTATAATTAAATAATTGGTGGGTCCAAGACTAGTCCTTGAGGGATGAGTGCATTGGGTGTATTTTGGGGGGATTAGTCCTTGGAGTGTTTTTTGCTGATGTGGCGCTGACAGGAACTAGTCTTTGGTGGATGAGTCCTGGGCATTGGGTACCCTCTAAGTGTTTATATTGAGGGAGAACTGAAGTGTGGTGCTATTATATGCAAGGAAAATGCAATGTTGTCACACAAGGTTATACAATTTAATCATTAGTCCTAAGTATTTCATCGTTATAGATATTTTTACCCGGCCGTGCATCGCACGGGGCTGCACTCTAGTAACTACAAAAAACTGTAAAATGGAAACAAATATCTTGCATTCAAACACACTTTTATATATACATGGAAAGGTTTTACAATTCTTAAAATCTGAAATGCTCCATCTAACACAATTTTCACTCCTAATTTTATGATACATATGTAAATCCTATACTAATCACATTTAGTTCGGCAATCACATTTCACAAAAGTCAAAATTCATAACTAATATGATATCTTTATAAATGTGAAAAACATTTATCCCATATCATTATCATTATAAAAGCCACAAACATTTTTTTTCATTTCAATCCATCACAATTTTCAAACAACAAAATAAAATAGGTAATGTGTTTTTACATTCTCCATAATTTGTAAAGAGGATGTTATTGTATTATTGTACCTTCTCAAAGAATGATGATTCCAAAAACGAAAACGATGGTTCATTGACATGAAAGGCGTGAGGCAAACTTCGAAGGAATGAAATCGCATGAGGTTATCGATGTTAAGGATTCGGGTGATGAAAAGGTAATGTTGTGTTAACTAATAACTTAGTAAAAAGATAATTTGTAACTGTCTTTTCTCTCATTTTCTTTTGTAGGATGAGGTTGATTATAGTAGGCTTTTGGATGATATTAAGCTGGTAGAAAATGACATTTTTATAATAAAAGATCAAGTATGTATTCAAAAGCCTTATATACATCTTATATTGTAAAATTTTACTTATTAATACATTTATATGTAAAATTTTACTTATTAATACGTTTATTTATCTAACTTTCTATTATCTCATTTTCTTTAGTAAGATGATTTTGATGAGATTTGCTTTTAGATGATAATGACATTCCATACATCAAACCTAAGAAAGCGAAGCTCAAGAGAAAGAATGTGTTTCGCCTAATAGATGAAAACCTAACAAATGAAAATTAATTTATCATTCTTATTTAATCAAGTTTATTGCTCTTTTATTCACATTGTTGAAGGTTTAAATGTTATTTTCATTGTCAATGGATCGATATTTTTATGTTTTAAGATCTTAATTTGTTGTATTTTAATGTTTTTTGTTTCTTTTATTTTATATATACAAGGACACATTTAATTAAAATTTGAAATTATTAAACATTTCGTAAAAAATAAATGGTGAGAGTAAAAGTATTTGAATGATACGTTAGTTAGAATGCTACGCCTAGACATTTATATGAACTCATACAAAATGCATATAAATATTTCACAATAGACTATTAGTTCTTTTTTTAGTATTATGACAAGGGAGATACTAAATTGTTACGTAAAACATAAAAACAAGTTCAATGTCATATAAGTCTAACTAATCTAATAAATTTTATAATTGTTACTACACGGCAATTGCATAAATCTAAACTATTGTAAATATGTGTTCTTAATTATTTCACTCTTAAAAGTTACGACTATATATTAATTCACTTTCATTGCGATTTGATTTATGTAATAATCACACAATTTTTTATGGTTTTATAAGAATTGAATGCTTCCAAAATTTGATAAACTTTGATCTAATAAATTTTATAATTGTTACTACACGGCAATTGCATAAATCTAAACTATTGTAAATATGTGTTCTTAATTATTTCACTCTTAAAAGTTACGACTATATATTAATTCACTTTCATTGCGATTTGATTTATGTAATAATCACACAATTTTTTATGGTTTTATAAGAATTGAATGCTTCCAAAATTTGATAAACTTTGATCTAATAAATTTTATAATTGTTACTACACGGCAATTGCATAAATCTAAACTATTGTAAATATGTGTTCTTAATTATTTCACTCTTAAAAGTTACGACTATATATTAATTCACTTTCATTGCGATTTGATTTATGTAATAATCACACAATTTTTTATGGTTTTATAAGAATTGAATGCTTCCAAAATTTGATAAACTTTGATCTAATAAATTTTATAATTGTTACTACACGGCAATTGCATAAATCTAAACTATTGTAAATATGTGTTCTTAATTATTTCACTCTTAAAAGTTACGACTATATATTAATTCACTTTCATTGCGATTTGATTTATGTAATAATCACACAATTTTTTATGGTTTTATAAGAATTGAATGCTTCCAAAATTTGATAAACTTTGATCTAATAAATATTTTTCACAAAAATATATGCTTACTAACTTGAAATATTTTTGGGTCAATAAGTTGTTTTTTGGTAATGTGCGGTGGTGGGTTGCTAGATCAAATGGGTCAACATTAATTCTTAAAAAAATAATTCTGAAAAACTTATTCGGGTTGGCGGATCAACCAAATAACCCAAGAAGTCAACTCGCTCCCGTTTAGAAAAAATAAAGTTAAACATGTTTCATGCACTTTTAATATATATATTTATTGTTTCCAACCCGGTCAATGACCGGATATTGATCTAGTTTTTTTTTGTGTGTGATGTGTCTGCACATATGATATGGCAGTGTTAATATGACACTTAACGGTAGAATGACGTTAAAAATTAACGATATACCATTTATTGCGAAATTTTTAGAAATGTGATTCTTATATTAAACGAAAACTAAATAGGTTCTCCTTATTAGGAATTTTGATTAAATAAGTTACCTTTTTATGGATTTTCCCTTAAATTTATCATTATAAAAAAATCTCAAAATTAAATTTAAGTAAATCTGAAAAAGAAGCAGCAGATTGTAATTGGTTAATGGTGTTGTAATATAGCAAATCACCATCATCATCATCTCGATATTTTAAGAGATCATGTCAAGATCACCAATCAAACATAACATCCTACAGACAAAGATGTAGTAATGATGGTGTTTTTTTTATTCTTGTCTTTAAATTTATATGTTGTACAAGTAACTATCTAAATTAAACACACGTAACGAGCAGAGAACCCGGTCAGTGTAGTATAGTCTAGTGATAAGCTACAGGATCGTTCGCAGGGACGCGTTGCTTTACCTAATCTAGTAGTATGTGTAATTCTAGTTGTTTTGGGGGGTTGTCACTAACTCCTAAATAACTAATATTTTAACAGTAAATTAAAATAGCCGCAACCGCTTATTCAGCAAGAGGCTAATCTGAAAATAGTTTGAGAAAAAGTGAATAACAGTAATTAAATTAAAATACTTGTTTGGCATCTCCGATCTCATGGTACGGCCAAATACTATCCTACTGGTTTGCTAGTCTGTTGGAAACTTCATCACGACTCAGATTCTCGTTAGATTCACTTTGCCTAATTAATAGTGCTGTCGCTAGACTCACACTACCCTATAAACAAATTCTTGCTAGATTCATTGTTTAAGAAGAAATGACCTAAAGTTTGTGTTACTAATTCATCTTTTAATTACCCAGCTCTTAAGCCATGGCTAGATATAATTCTCTCTGGTGACCACAGTGCTCGTTTCCAAGTCAAAGGATCGCGTCTGACATTGTTAAGCTTTATGTACAATTCATCCTAGTTACTATGGTTCTGGATCCCTCGGTTACAAGTGAATCACTTTTTACTTATAGTTATAGACCGACTAGTCGTTTTCTGTCCTAGCATATTAGTCCTAGTGTATGATCATGGACAACCATCAGAATTAAACTAATATGTTCAGATATAAAACCAACAGAAACATGAATTACTAATAAACATGGATCTACGATAAACAGTAAAATACATTCCAACAGAATCTAAACAAACACAGTAAAACAATAAGCGTCTACATGATCACATCGATCCAAACAAGTATTCAGCCTACTAGCCTAGCATTATTAAAGGAATAACAAAGTCTGAAAAGATGAAAGACATTGTTTGATAATAAAAGTAAATAAAAGATAAAAGATCTAGACCAAGAATGAAGATCGGAAGGCGTTAGAAGCTCCAAAACCTCCTAGGAATCTGCAAAGTCGATATAGGGTTGTTGCTGGGCGGCTAGGGCTACTGAATCGGCTCTCTCTTAGGGTTTTGAGGGTTAGTTTGGCTTAAATAGAGGTGAAAGTCGGTTACTGAACTGGGCTGACCAGCGGCGCTGGTGGGCTCTCCAGCGGCGCTGGTCTTGGGCTTGACTGGGCTAGCGGCGCTGGTTGTTGGCCAGCGGCGCTGGTGACTCCTGCTGCAGCTTTCGCATCTTCGTTCGGCTCCCGAATCACTTCCTTGTGTCTTGTAACTTCATAGGCTTCCTTCTTGAGTCACTTGATGTCATTTACCCTCTCTCGCATCTTCCGTGAACCTGCATAAACATACGATTCCATTAAGTACCATAGTTCCGGAATATTAACTCATTAAGCATTGAAATGAAGCCTTTCGATAGGGGTTTTTATTACAAAATGGACGCTCATCATATACCCCCACACTTAAGTTTTTGCTTGTCCTCAAGCAAATAGTCCGAGAAAAATAAAGCAATTGATGAGTGGACATCTTAAGTGTTAAAGTATTCTACTATATTAAAATCATTTGAAAGAATAGTCATGCAAAATGATTTGATAAAGCTTTAGACAAAATCAGTAAGCTATAGCTAGAGGCTAGATAATTAGTCAATCAAAACTAAAAGCTAACTTTTTATTTGTGTTAATACCTCTAAAACAGTTCTATACTTCCACATGTATTACAGCTCAATCTTACTACTTTCTGCTGACTAGTTAAGCACTTAATTAAGGTTTGTATAGCAATCAGAACTACTAGCTACTAGCAAGGCATTTGTTATTCATTTCGTGTGTGTACTTGTGAGTCACTACTTAGATATACTCCTACACTATAGTCATGCTCACTAGCTACTTACTAAAGACTTCATACGATATTATCATCTTTAATAGTTGAGACAGCGGTGACAGGTCGGTGGTTCCCCAATCGCAGAGTGACATAATTCAACTAAAAGTTCACATCAAGACAGCGGTGACAGGTCGGTGGTTCCCCAATCGCAGAGTGACATAATTCAACTAAAAGTTCACATCAAGACAGCGGTGACAGGTCGGTGATTCCTCACACGCAGAGCGACATAATTCAACTAAAGGTTTACATCAAGACAGCGGTGACAGGTCGGTGGTTCCCCAATCGCAGAGTGACATAATTCAACTAAAAGTTCACATCAAGACAGCGGTGACAGGTCAGTGATTCCTCATTCGCAGAGCGACATAATTCAACTAAAGGTTTACATCAAGACAGCGGTGACAGGTCAGTGGTTCCCCATTCGCAGAGCGACATAATTCAACTAAAGGTTTACATCAAGACAGCGGTGACAGGTCGGTGGTTCCCCAATCGCAGAGTGACATAATTCAACTAAAAGTTCACATCAAGACAGCGGTGACAGGTCGGTGATTCCTCACACGCAGAGCGACATAATTCAACTAAAGGTTTACATCAAGACAGCGGTGACAGGTCGGTGGTTCCCCAATCGCAGAGTGACATAATTCAACTAAAAGTTCACATCAAGACAGCGGTGACAGGTCAGTGATTCCTCATTCGCAGAGCGACATAATTCAACTAAAGGTTTACATCAAGACAGCGGTGACAGGTCAGTGGTTCCCCATTCGCAGAGCGACATAATTCAACTAAAGGTTTACATCAAGACAGCGGTGACAGGTCGGTGGTTCCCCAATCGCAGAGTGACATAATTCAACTAAAAGTTCACATCAAGACAGCGGTGACAGGTCGGTGATTCCTCACACGCAGAGCGACATAATTCAACTAAAGGTTTACATTAAGACAGCGGTGACAGGTCGGTGGTTCCCCAATCGCAGAGTGACATAATTCAACTAAAAGTTCACATCAAGACAGCGGTGACAGGTCGGTGATTCCTCACACGCAGAGCGACATAACTTGATGCGTTTTAGATTTTACTCGTTAATAGTTCTTTGAACTTATTTCATCTACTGATTGCCTTTTCTTAAATATACTACATTATTCATGCAATAGACATTATCAGTGACCCCAGATGACTCATACTCCTACTCCGCATGCAACTAGTTCACATTAAATAGTGTAAGAATTAAGGCGAACCATACATCTAAACTAGTTCCTACACAAGCACGTATAATTAAGTCTAATTAATATACCTACTAATGACTAGAAAGCTGATGTGTAAAATCTAGTGTTAAATTTAAAAACAAGAAATACCCTAGAACTGACTACTACACACTCTCGGGCAGTGGACCCGTTCGTATGCAATATAGTTTAAAGGTAAGTCCAGGTCGAATCCACAAAGACTGATTAAAAGCAAGCGAGTTTAATGTAGTTTTAAAAAGATTGGATTTTAAGGACTCCCGTCACCTTGGATTTGAAAGTAGTTAGTAATTCCGTAGAATTAAGAGAAAAGAGATTTGTTGAAAACAAGATTATTTAAAAGTCATCTAACTTGAATCCATGACACAACAAACTTTGGTTGCATATAAGTAAAACCCAATTCAATAACATTGATTTAATAATTAGGTTTAAACAAAGAACTCACTAGTTGCGCACCTAGCTCATTACCCTATCCAAACCCATTAACCAATTCATTCAATTATAAAGACCGGCTACCACCTGACGTCTATTAAAATATCCCTAACTGATTAATTTGTTTTGTTATTATTTAACAATTATGTCTATCGATTCTACCAAACCGTTAACACGTTTAATCTTATTACCTATGGTTGTTCTCTAACGCACTACCATGAACTAGAGCCAATTAATTATACCAAATCAATTGAAATAACACATACATAATCTAGCTACCACTAAAAATCATGCATATATTATCAACAAACCAATAGATAAGTGATAAAGATTAAATATATTAAGATCTCAACATAACGTTAAATTAATCAACTAGAATTCATAAAATCATGCAACAATTATCCATCGTATCACTTCATCTTAGTAGATGATAAAACACTTAGTTACACATGACAAGACAAATAAAACTAACAATTATTATATAAATAAAATCCATAATAATAATGTTAAATAACAAAGTCTTATAATTAAGTAACTAACAATAATAAAAGAGAGAAAGAATCGAACAAAAGAGTGTTGCGGCTGTGATGTTGAGTCGAACAGGAGCGCATAACAGATTCCCCTTTATTGCGGCTGCTCCAATTCGTCCACCTTTTCTGCCGACTACAATTCCCTTCTAGCCGACCACCAAAACTCACGAATTAATTATTGTATATGATAATATATATAGAGTTTCTTGTGAGATGTCCACGTGAAGTTTCAAAACTGACTTCATCTAGATGGGCCGAGCCCACTTCACACGAGCACCACCTGATCCATATTTATGGTCCATCACTTCTCTTCTTAATATTAAACCAAGCCCAATTTTTGTTTCCTTCGGCCATAAGCCCACGAGCACACCACCACTTTTGTTTCTTCTTTTTGTTGTAGTTCTCGGCCCATCTTCCATTTAATTGGACTTGATGCCTCAACCGACTTTTTAACACCTCACGACTCATGTACAAAGTAATATGGCTGCTCCTTTTCTTTTCTTGCTGCTATCCCACGAAACATAAGCACAAAATAGAATGATCCCAATTAATGTTTGACAATTACTCCGTCACTTTTACTAGCAGCTCACGTGAATCTCTCGAGATGTGTCTCGTTTATTGTCTTTTCTGCTTCGATCTTCATTTCTTCATAAATGATATTTGTTCAATACATTTTCATCATGTTTCATCTTATAGACCTATAATCAAATAATTCAAACATTAAGTATAAAAGTCCATAAAAATAAGCATAAACTGACTATAAAATAAATAATATCGCGTAAAATAAATATGTATAAAATAGGCGATATCAAATTCCCCACACTTGAGCTTTGCTTGTCCTCAAGCAAATCCAAACCTTAAAATCTTAAAATTCCCAAATCACAAAATTATGTCAATATTAATCAAAGGAAACTTCACAAAAATTTCTATCAAGCGGTCTTGAATTCCACATGCATTTAAATAATATCTTTTCGAGAAAGCCTAAGACGAAATCAGAAATACATCTTAGCAAACAATCAATCAATCATAATGTTAGGACCAATTTTGGTAAAACTGGCCAGTCTCCAGTTGCACCTGGAGACCAAAAAGATTTGTCCATAAATATATTGAAGTCCAGTTGCATCGTACAGTTAACGCAACTGAAGACTTCCTCCAGTTGAGAACTGACCAGTTGAAGAATCCTTCCAGTTGAAGTCGAAGACAACAAGTGGAAGATAGAGAATGACAATGGCAGCGAAGCCCAGTTGACA
This sequence comes from Erigeron breviscapus, assembly GCA_034093135.1. Lineage (NCBI taxonomy): Eukaryota > Viridiplantae > Streptophyta > Magnoliopsida > Asterales > Asteraceae > Erigeron > Erigeron breviscapus. Next base: position 127,224,126 of record CM067173.1, read on the forward strand.
TTCTAGTCAGTTACAAACTGGAGACCATCAGTGAAAAGCTCTTACAAAGCTTTACACAGATTACGAGGAATTGACTTTATGCTTTATGTACCTTTACACGGATAATAAGATTTATCTTATTATTAAAGTACAAAAGGTACATAAAGATGGTTGAATAAAGTTGCTTTAACCTGCAACTTTACGCTGCATTTTAAGGAATTAAATGATATTCCTTAAATGTTCTCAACCATATTTGTACGGCCAAATTTAACATCCCAATGTTAACTTTGCCTATAAATACAAGTCATTGCACAACCAAGAATACACACTTCACACACTTTGCAAACCTGCAATATATTCTTGGTGAACTTGTGCAATATTCTCTCAATCTTAAAAGGAACATTTCACTACTTTAAGTGTTTCGATTGTTTAGAGAAATTCCAAGTATAGATCAATTGTAGTTCATAGGTTGTTAGGATATTTACATACTTTGTATTATCTTGGTTCCGCAACAACCTTGTAATTTATTTAAAGTTAATAAATAAATTACACTTGAAAATTACACATTGTCTCATCAATTTACTTTACAAGTATTTCATATTATTGCATTGTTCTTTAATTATTGTCACTTAAATAAATAATCTATCTAGAACTTGGTATATACTCCTGTAACTGGTCGTCTCCAGTTCAGTACGTATATTGCAAAGTAACTCCACTATCGACATAGAGGTGTCTTCAGGTAGTACCATCTATTGAGTTGGGACTTACAAGTGGTATCAGAGCAGAAGGCTAATAAACTTGCCTAGATCTGCTTAGATGACTACTACTGAAGGTGGAGATGCTTCTGGTAATGGTGAAAATCCTTTGAATAATACTACACCACCATTTCAAAATGTAAACACTAATCCTCCTCCTAATGCCCCTAACCATGTCCATGTACATTATTCTAACACTCCTGTTCCAAAATTTGATGGAAACAGTGAGACCTTCGGTACATGGAAGGCCAGAATGCTTTTGCATTTTGGTGGGATAGAGAGGTATATGTTGAAAATCCTTAAGGATGGACCATATATACCCATGTCTCTTGGGGTAAGTCCTCTTCTCGATCCAACTGGAATAAGAGGTTCTAGAGAAAAGCTCGAAGACCACTGGTCTGATGAGGATCGTAGACTTGTAGATCTGGACACCAGACTCAAGAACATGATCCTTGGAGCTGTCCCTGAAGATCTAATTCCAACACTTGTGTTGTTCCCCAGTGCCAAGTCAATGTGGGATGAATTAGTTATTCAGTTTGAAGGAGGTGATGACACCATTGTCACTAGAAAGGTTGCCCTGAACAAGAAGTATGAATCCTTCTTTGCTTTACCCAACGAAAGTCTAACTGGTACTTACACCAGATTTTCTAGCCTCATTAATCAGTTGAGAGGCTTGGGTGTAGAGAAGGATAATGATATTCTTCTTGAGAAGTTTTGTGATATTCTTCCTTCCAAATGGGAAAATATGGTTCTTGTCTTAAGACAAGGTAAAACCCTGCACAACCATACTCTTGCATCGCTCTATGGAGCCTTCAGATTCACTGAAGATAATAATGCTGCAAGACTGGTGGCTGAGCAGGATGCCATGAACCATGCCCAGAGTCCCAAGGTTGCTAGTGTAACTGAGCGACCTTGTGCTGCTTTAATGTCTGCAGAGAGTGTCCAGGCACACTCAATGAAGGAGATGTTAAACAGTTTCTTGAACTCTGGACTGACCACTGAAATCAGTGATGGTTGTGATGAAACTGACGACGATGATCTGGTCGCCATGATTGCTAAAACCTTTAATAGGTTTAAGCATAAATCTAAAAGATTTAATGGCCCAAACAATGCTTCCAGCTCCAACTCTCTGGATAAGACCAATCTTACCTGCTATAAGTGTAGTAAGAAAGGTCATTTCATGAAGGAATGCAGATCTAGTCAGTTGAACAGCCAAACTGGTCCACCTGTCCCTAATTTCAATCGGCCTGATGATAGCTACAAAGCTAAATATAAGAAGCTTAAGGCCCAGATTGCCCTCCTATCCATGGAAAAACAAAAGGATCAGTGCTTGATGGCACAAACTGAGGGAAAATGGGAGTACTCTGATGATTCATCAGCTGATGAAGAAGAGGAAAGGGACATGTACTTCATGGCCTTGGAAGATCAACAGCAGCATGTGGTAAAGGAAGATGTCATCACTGGAAGATGGGTGGACATCATTCTGAAAAAGGTATGTGAGTATGACAATCAGGTGGATCCAGAACTGAAACTGGACCTGGCTGAATCATTAAGTGGTGATTTGGCTTTTGTAGAAACTGTTAGGGCTGACAGTGAAAGATATCTTGACACTATCTTAATTGAACTGAACAATGTTAAGCCACAACTTAATGATTTACAAAGTGTCCAGTTGGCTCTCAAGGAGTCAGTTTTAAAAATTGAGGCTTTAGAATTTGATAATCAAAAATTAGCATCTGATCTTGAAAAAGAACAACTGATTATCAAATCATGGGTTAAAGCATCTGGGAAAAATTACGATGCATTTTCCAGAACCATAGATGCCCAGAAAAATGCATGGAAATCTGGTGATCTGGAAATGGCAGCTCTCATTCCAGATCTTCATGCATTGCCTCCAGCTCTCAGGGTTAACACTCCTTATGATCAGCCTGAAGCTGTTGAAACTGGAGCCAAACAGGCTAATGCTCCAGTTAAAAAGGCCACTGGTAACAAGCCTTTACCTCAAAAGTCTAAGGAGCCCAAGACCCAAAAGACTAAAACTCATGCTGAACCAAGGTCCAAGGTTCAGCAGCCTGATGAAAACAATATTTTGTTTAAACTGGAAAGTCAACTTCAACTTTTGTCTCGACAGGTTCAGAGTTGTACTGCCCGGATTAAAAATCTTGAAGGAGGCTCATCACCTCCAGTTTTAAAACAAAATATTAAACCCCCTTCAAAACCCAAACAAAAAAAAAAAAAAAAAAAAAAAAAAAAAAAAAAAAAAAAAAAAAAAAAAAAAAAAAAAAAAAAAAAAAAAAAAAAAAAAAAAAAAAAAAAAAAAAAAAAAAAAAAAAAAAAAAAAAAAAAAAAAAAAAAAAAAAAAAAAAAAAAAAAAAAAAAAAAAAAAAAAAAAAAAAAAAAAAAAAAAAAAAAAAAAAAAAAAAAAAAAAAAAAAAAAAAAAAAAAAAAAAAAAAAAAAAAAAAAAAAAAAAAAAAAAAAAAAAAAAAAAAAAAAAAAAAAAAAAAAAAAAAAAAAAAAAAAAAAAAAAAAAAAAAAAAAAAAAAAAAAAAAAAAAAAAAAAAAAAAAAAAAAAAAAAAAAAAAAAAAAAAAAAAAAAAAAAAAAAAAAAAAAAAAAAAAAAAAAAAAAAAAAAAAAAAAAAAAAAAAAAAAAAAAAAAAAAAAAAAAAAAAAAAAAAAAGAAAAAAAAAAAAAAAAAAAAAAAAAAAAAAAAAAAAAAAAAAAAAAAAAAAAAAAAAAAAAAAAAAATCTTACCTGCTATAAGTGTGGTAAGAAAGGTCATTTCATGAAGGAATGCAGATCTAGTCAGTTGAACAACCAAACTGGTCCACCTGTCCCTAATTTCAATCGGCCTGATGATAGCTACAAAGCTAAATATAAGAAGCTTAAGGCCCAGATTGCCCTCCTATCCATGGAAAAACAAAAGGATCAGTGCTTGATGGCACAAACTGAGGGAAAATGGGAGTACTCTGATGATTCATCAGCTGATGAAGAAGAGGAAAGGGACATGTACTTCATGGCCTTGGAAGATCAACAGCAGCATGTGGTAAAGGAAGATGTCATCACTGGAAGATGGGTGGACATCATTCTGAAAAAGGTATGTGAGTATGACAATCAGGTGGATCCAGAACTGAAACTGGACCTGGCTGAATCATTAAGTGGTGATTTGGCTTTTGTAGAAACTGTTAGGGCTGACAGTGAAAGATATCTTGACACTATCTTAATTGAACTGAACAATGTTAAGCCACAACTTAATGATTTACAAAGTGTCCAGTTGGCTCTCAAGGAGTCAGTTTTAAAAATTGAGGCTTTAGAATTTGATAATCAAAAATTAGCATCTGATCTTGAAAAAGAACAACTGATTATCAAATCATGGGTTAAAGCATCTGGGAAAAATTACGATGCATTTTCCAGAACCATAGATGCCCAGAAAAATGCATGGAAATCTGGTGATCTGGAAATGGCAGCTCTCATTCCAGATCTTCATGCATTGCCTCCAGCTCTCAGGGTTAACACTCCTTATGATCAACCTGAAGCTGTTGAAACTGTACCCATTGAGACCACCCCCATTAAGGTTAAAACTGGAGCCAAACAGGCTAATGCTCCAGTTAAAAAGGCCACTGGTAACAAGCCTTTACCTCAAAAGTCTAAGGAGCCCAAGACCCAAAAGACTAAAACTCATGCTGAACCAAGGTCCAAGGTTCAGCAGCCTGATGAAAACAATATTTTGTTTAAACTGGAAAGTCAACTTCAACTTTTGTCTCGACAGGTTCAGAGTTGTACTGCCCGGATTAAAAATCTTGAAGGAGGCTCATCACCTCCAGTTTTAAAACAAAATATTAAACCCCCTTCAAAACCCAAACAAAAGAATGTTCCATCTGGAACAAAATCTGATAAGAAAAAGGGGAGCAAGTATCAAGTACCAATCGTTTTTACTCCTGCACCTGGATCTGGTAAAAAAGATCCAGATGTAGTCTTCAGTATACCACCACAACAATCTACTGTGACTTCTGTAGAGAAGTCCAGTGAACCCATCAAGAAAAGATGGGTTCACAAAAATAACTAATGATTTTTGTGGGTGTGTAGGGCGATCGTAAAAAGAATATCTGGTATCTGGACAGCGCAGCTGGCCGGACTATGACCGGATGTAAGCCCCTGCTTGAAGAGTTCACTGTCCAAGATGGACCGACAGTGACGTTTGGTAATGATCAAAATGGAAAGACTGAAGGATATGGTGTGCTCAATAATGGACAAGTCGAATTCAAAAGAGTTGCATTTGTGAATGGTTTGAAATACAACCTGATCAGTGTCAGCCAACTTTGCGATGATGGCTTTAGAGTTTTGTTCAATATTGATCAAGGCACCATATTTAACAAGGATTGGAAAGTGGTGATGATTGCACCAAGAAAAGGTAATGTGTACATCATGGATATGGAACCAACTCCAAAAGAGCAGTGCTTCTATACCAAGGCTGATGAGGACACCAACTGGCTGTGGCATAAAAGGTTATCCCATCTCAATTTCAAAAATATTAACAAGTTGTCTCGCAAACAACTGGTTGATGGGATACCTCAGATTTCTTTCAATAAAGAAAAGCCATGTCCAGGGTGTGAGATGGGCAAGCAGAAAAAGGCCAGTTTCAAGACTAGGCAAAACTTTAGCATCATTGAACCTCTTCACATGCTCCATATGGATCTCTTTGGTCCAGTGAATGTTCAAACTAGAGCTGGAAAGAAGTACACTCTAGTTGTGGTCGATGAATTCACCAGATACTGTTGGGTGGTATTCCTTCGATCCAAAAGTGATGCACCCGCTGAAATCATCCCTCTCATCAAAAGAATTGAGCTCAAGTATACTCGAAAAGTCTGTCAGTTGCGAAGTGATAATGGTACTGAATTTCAAAATAAGGTACTTGAAACATTTTGCAATGACACTGGCATCTCTCAAAACTTCTCATCAGCTCGCTCTCCAGAACAGAATGGAGTTGTGGAAAGAAAGAATCGCACACTGATAGAAGCAGCCAGAAGTATGCTATCTGAATCAGGTCTTCCCACCAGTTTTTGGGCTGAAGCAGTTGCAACTGCTTGTCACACCCAAAACCGGTCAATCTACATCAAGAGACATAAGAAGACTGCCTATGAAGTACTCAGGAATCGTAAACCAAATATTGGATATTTCCATGTATTTGGTTGTCCAGTTTATATTTTAAATGATTCCAGTCAGCTTGGAAAGTTTGATGCAAAAGCTGATGAAGGTGTATTTTGGGCTATTCAGATATTCGAAAGGCCTTTAGAGTTTATAATTATAGACTCCAAAAGGTTCATGAGACAATTCATGTCACATTCGACGAATCAACTGAAGCAATCAACAAGAGACCAAGCCTTGATATCTCTCCAGTCGTTCCAATAAGTTTTGGTGAAACTGACCAAGTTCATCAGTCAGTTGTTCCACCAAAAGATGTTTCCAGTTACTCACAATTGGAACCAGTTAAGAAGAAGAACACCACCAGTGACACTTCATTTTATCCCTCCATCAATTTCAATCTACCACAGGAATTGGTGATTGGATCTGATGTTCGTGCCACTCCAATATCAGCACCAGTTCAAACCCCAACTTCTCCAGTTCTTCAAGAAATGCCTTTTAATGAAGAATTTCATGATGCAAATCGTGACCTCGTTGACTCTGATGAAGATATAGAAATGGTTTGGACTGATCCTCCTCCAGAATCTGTTGCAACTGAAGAAGATCCTCAGGTATCTTGCACTGATATTGTGTTACATAAGCCTATTCAATACACTAGATGGACTCGTGCACACCCAATTGAACAAATTATGGGTAATCCAACTAGTGGGGTTCAGACTAGAAGAGCCACCAGTGAGCAATGCTTAAACGTCACCTTCTTATCACTAATTGAACCAAAGAAGATTGACGAGGCTATGGCAGACCCAAGCTGGGTGGAGGCTATGCAAGAAAAGCTCATCCAGTTTGAAAGGAATAATGTTTGGGAACTTGTTCCTTGTCCACCAGGGTTAAAGAAAGAACCCATTGGTACAAGATGGGTCTACCGAAACAAGATGGATGAAGATGGCAATTTTGTAAGAAACAACGCCAGATTAGTTGCCAAGGGTTATTGTCAAGCAGAAGGCGTTGAATTTGATGAAACTTTTGCTCCAGTTGCAAGACTTGAAGCCATAAGAATATTCTTGGCTTATGCAGCCCACCTGCAGTTTAAAGTCTTCCAGATGGACGTCAAAAGTGCGTTCCTTAATGGAACATTGGAAGAAGTTGTGTATGTTAAGCAGACTCCAGGCTTCATCAACGAGAAGCATCCTCACTGGGTCTATAGACTGAACAAAGCTTTGTATGGTCTTAGACAAGCCCCAAGAGCCTGGTATGATACTTTAACTAAACATCTTCTTAAAAATGGCCTTCAAAGAGGTGCAATAGATAATACCTTGTTTATCTTGAAAGAAAGAGGTAATATCTTATTGGTACAAATTTATGTTGATGACATTATATTTGGGTCAACTGATGATGCAATGTGTAAAAAGTTTTCTAAAATCATGTCATCTGAGTATGAGATGAGTTTAATGGGTGAATTAACATTTTTCTTAGGTCTTCAGATTAAGCAAACTGAAAATGGAATTTTCATAAACCAAGGAAAATATGTCAGAGATTTGTTAAAAAAATACAAATATGATTCAATCCCATCGAAAAACACACCTATTGCAGCACCATTAAATTTGGACTCTGACCCAACTGGCAAACCAGTGAACATCACTGACTATCGTGGCATGGTTGGTTCACTGATGTATTTAACTGCAAGTCAACCAGATATAATGTTTGCAACATGTCTATGTGCCAGATTTCAGGCTAACCCAAAAGAATCACATTTGCTCGCTGTTAAGCGCATCTTTAGATACCTGAAAGGGTGTCCTAATCTTGGTCTTTGGTACCCCAAAGGCTCAGGATTAGATCTAATGGGTTATTCAGATTCAGATCATGCAGGTTGTAAGATAGATAGAAAATCAACAACTGGTAGTTGTCATTTCCTTGGAGGAAAACTGGTGAGTTGGACCAGCAAGAAGCAGACGACAGTCTCTATGTCCACTGCTGAGGCAGAGTACATTTCTGCGGCCAGTTGCTGTGCCCAGATTCTCTAGATCAAGAACCAGTTACTAGATTATGGTCAAAAGTATACAAGGACCCCAATCTTTTGTGACAACACCAGTGCAATTGCTATATCTCAGAACCCAGTGATGCACTCCAAAACAAAGCATATTGACATCAGGTATCATTTCATTCGTGATCATGTTATGAAAGGAGACATTGAAATTCATTTCATCCCCACTGACAAACAGCTCGCTGATGTTTTTACAAAACCTCTTGATGAGAAAACCTTTAAACATCTCATCAGCGAACTGGGAATGTTGAATCCTTAAAACTGGAGAATCTTATTATGAATGCGTCAGTGACACTGATGAGGTTCTCCAGTTGAGGAGGTCCAGTTAATCCTTGCTCGCCAGGCTATCGAACGCCTTTGTGATACTATCTTGGCACTAATTGATTACTGGATCACCATTTTAGGGGGAAAGACTCAAAATAATTTTCTGACTAAAATTCGTTTTGTTTGAAAATGGCAACTGGAGAACTCTCCAGTTGGAAACTAGCGCTGGACTAATCCTCCAGTGACTAGGTTCAGTCTTGTCTTAATTTTTCATAACGTTAGAAATACTTGGTCAATATTTATGCCACGTGATGGTACTCAAGTGTTTTAACCCACTTGATACTGTCATGTGACGTATTTTGGTAAATGACAACTGTTTTTATTGGGAAAATAAAAGTAAGTGGGCGCGTGGGTAAGTTAAGCCGTCGTAGCATTTAATGCTGACACGGTTAATTATGTTTTTATTTCAAAATTCAAACTTATTTTGTAAAAATATCTACGAAATTGATTTTGTTAAATAAAATATAATTTTTGGTACTTCATTGGGATCTTGAATTCCATATAAATACCCTTATTTACTCCGATCACATTTACTTCCCTTTACATTCTTTCATTTACTTCCCAATCATCCAAAATTGCTTCGTTTCTCTCTCTGCTTCATAAATCAAGAACCCTAATTCCAAAGTTTCAATTTCAATTTAAAATGGCACCTAAATCATCCCGTTCAAGAGATATAAATCTCCTCGCTGCTCCATATGTTCCCCCACCAGGTGTCAAGCAGGCATCTGGTGCTCCTGGTAACACTTCGCTTATCAAATTAAACCCAAATAATCCGATGGCGAGTTTACAAGAAACCCAAGAGTCCAATACCCTTATTGGGAGAATCCAATTTTTTTTGAGGGATTCTCCAATTAGACCCTCTTTCTCCTTAAACCCACGCAAGATGTTTCACGACTACTTGTGTGAGTTTTGGTATATTGCTTCACTTTCTTCTGATTGTTCCTCCATCACTTTCACATTAAAAGGTGGAACAATCCAGTGTACTCTATCAGCAGAAGTATTGAGGGATGCTTTACACCTCAATTACTGGAGACAAGGAGAGTCTCCCGTTGTCATCTCCCCAAGCATTAATTTTCGCCATGTCCTCCTTGATATGGGGCATAAGGAGTGTCTGGAGAAAGGGGTTTTGAAAACAAAAGGTGCGATGACCATGAAGGGCCTTACACCTTCATGGAGGTATTTTTTCATCCACCTTGTGGAAAGTATGGGTGGGAGTTCTGGTGGACTTGACCAGATTAACTCCGCACAAGCAGAGATGACATACTGCTTGTGGAATGGATTGAGAGTGGATTTTGCTGATATCCTCTTTAGAAGCCTGGTTCAAAAACTGAAGGGCACCAGGGGACTATGTATCCCCTTCTCCAGGTTTCTCTCTCTTTCCTTTCTTCAGATTCTGGGCAGTGAAACTTATTTTAACACAGATTCACTATACACTGTCCCAGAATTGTTGAGGAATCTTGACTCTCTAGTATCTGAAGCTGGAGAGGTCGAGATTCCAAATAGAATGCGGCTGGCATTCGCAAAAACCGGTGCACCAATCCAAGGTGAGCCGGAAAGACAACTGGGCGGGCCTCAAAACAATGAGGGACCCACCAGTTCGTCTGCTGGAATAGTGACCATTGCCGAACCCGGGCAACAGTCTAACCCCTCCAGTTCCAGCGTGCCTGTCCCCACAACCGTTTACCCTGGAGACCTCCCAACAGGTCCTTCAGGAGTTCCAAAGGCAACAAGAACACGTCGTCTTAGGCCCTTGTCAGCACTTGCCACTGACAGTAGACACCTGACCAGCCCTCCAGTTTCCTCCCAACAGAAAACTGGAGATAGTCAAATGGGACAACCGCAAGCAACCACCCTCGCAATTTATGTAGGAGAGGGTGGTGAAGATGTAACTGGGCTACCCCAACCCAGAATAGAGTCTGAGTCAGCACTAAGTATCCACGGCCCTTCTGACACTTCTATTGCACGAACTGACGAAGTCTCTGGCCAGTCACTGCTGGAGACTGAGGTTCCAAACTCTTCGGCCGATGATGTTATGGTTGTGGATAGAGCAATTATAACTGAGGCAACCCCAGTGACCTTTATTCCTGGTGAAGATACCTTGGTATCTGATCCTCCAACAGATGTACCCAACCAGGAAACTGGTGAAGGTCATCTAGAGACTGACCCATCTGGTCAGCCCTCAGTTACATTCATGGATCTGGACATGAATGTTAATGACGAGGAAATCCTTATAGAGTCTTCGGATTCTGAAGGTACTGCATCAGACTTGGAGATTCTTGATTCTGCTGTACAAGATCAAATCCCTTCATCTCCAGTCTCGCTTCCAGATTCTTCAATTTCAGTTTTACCATCCCAAGAAGATGAGCTTACAAATATTCCATTCCCCACATATAACTATATGTCTGGAAATAGACGTATGGCACCATCACCATCTGGGCAAATCTCACTCCTTCGAGAAATGCCACCCCCACCGCCTCCGTTGTTCACACCTGAGCATTCTCAGCCTGAACAACACATTGTTACTTCAGTCCCTTCTTCTTCCACCATTCCTATTATTACTTCAACAACTGCTGCGATGTCAACTGGGGAAGCTTCTGTAGTTTTGCCTCCTCCAGTTGCTCCAGTGGATACTACTGCTGGTCCAGTGACACCTTCTCCTACGTCACTGGACATTCAAGTTGTCTCTGTTCAAGCCGATATCCAAAACCTTCTCACCAGGGTGGAGGATATTCAAAGGACACTTGACAAAAACACCAAGTCTTTCTCCAGATACCACAAGGATCACTTGACCAATATTAAAGTGGTTGATCTGGGGATTAACAAGTTTTCATCAAATGAAGACTTGGTGTTGAAGAAGCTGAATGAGTTGGTCACTGGCTGCAACAATCTGGCAACATCTTTAAAGGAAGCCTTTGACCTTACTCAGTCCAAAGTCACAACCTCAATCTCCAACCTACTGGGTAACACGGTTAGAACCTCTGAAGTTGATTTAAGGGAGATTGAAAAACAGGTAAAAGAATTGGTTGACAAGCCTGGGTTGAATGTGACTGAACTTGGGCAGCAGTTAATTGTTTCAGTTGGTCAGAAGATAAATGATACGCTGGGTGATAGAGAAACAAGATTGATTGAAAAGGTGATGTCTGAGATCACCAAGCTGGCCACTCCTCAGGTTGATCTGGTTCCACTCACTAATGAGATCAGCCAGTTGAGGGGCAATATTGAGAATTTAAACACCCAGGTATCCAATCACACTCAATCGATTGACAAACTGACAACTGAACTTGAAAAGTTGAAGAAGAATGATGAAGAGGTTAAGGATAAGGTGGTTTCGGGTCTTGATGAAGATTCCAAGGTTTTGAATGAATTGAAAACTGGCCAGGAACAAGTTGTTGCTAATATTCTGGTCCAATCCAAAGAAACCAACCATCTGTGGAGATCTTTCAGGATGATGTGTGGTATTTTTAAACAATGCAAGGACTTACAATCATGGCAGCCTCTTGACCGGTTTCCATCTCACCCTTCTGAATGGGAAGCTATAAGGGCAGGTCTAGAAGCTGCCAAGGGGGAAAGAAGTGCAGTCCTTGCACCAGTTGCACCTGAAAGAACTCCATCTGAAAGATAATCTGGTGGTGATATGATTGTGGCTACCAGTACTGAAGCTGGTGAGCGAAGAGTTGAGAATGTGTATGTGATGAATGAAGGGAATGTTGATAAGGGTAAGGGTTTAGCATCTGATGAAGCCCAGCCGGCCACTGATATACCCATGTTGGAAACTGGTAATGCTGATGTACTTCCTCCAGTTTCTGAAAGTGTTAGCAAATAACTGGCTAGACTTGGTAATCAAATAAAAGAAAGAAAGAAGTGGAAACAAGCCAACCAAGTTGAAGCCAGAGAACATCTGGCCAAAATAAAATTGCTTGATATGAGTGATGCTCACTTGTTGGGAATTACTAAGGAGGAGTATGCCAGAGTAAAAGATGATGCCAAGATAGTGGGCATGTTGAAAGAAATGCTTGATATTGAATTAGACAGACACTATCCTGATGATGAAGCTGAACTAGATGCCAAGAATTTCAATATATCAGTGGAGATGGCAAAGGAGAACAGGGCCAGTGGGATTCAGAAAAGGATTGAAAATGTAAGAAAGGTTGTGAAAAGGGTTTTGAATCCACCCAGGAGGAACCCTCAACCAAGAAAGCCACTGCATAGAGATGCTGACCTTAGCACTTTTGTTGAACCAACTGGCGATGTATCGAATGATGACATCAAGTCTGCTGTACTGGCTGCTGGAGCTGGGAGTATTAAAATATCTAATGAATCTGAAGCAAGAGAGTATTACTCCCAGATCATGGCAACCAGAAGACACACATGGATAATCAATGGTGTGTTTGTTACAATTAAGCCAGGCACCAAGCACTTTCATGTTGAAGTTAGTTATACCAGAGGGCCACTGGTTAAAACTGACAATCCTGGTGCAATGCAGTATGGGTTCTCAGAATGGGTTGAAATGGTAAACTTCTTGGAGGCTAAGGGTCAAAAGAATAGGTTTGAGAAAGCATGGGTTAACTTCTTAAAGGGCAAGATTCAACACAAAGAAAATCTGGAGCTCAAGTTGAATATTGATCCTGAAGACACTCAGCCTATCTCTTCAGTGACCAAGAAAAGGAAGATTGGTGAAGGGCCATCTAGATAAATTTTCCTTTCATTATCTGTTTGTACTTTGTTTACATTCTGTAACTTGTGTATATTTCATTTCCCTGTATAAATGAAGTTACCAGTTTGTAACCACCAGATAGATAATAGATTAGATCTAACAAGCTTAAAAGAAAAACCCAAGGCATTTATTGATCTATAAAAATGCCTTGGAAAACTTAGATAGATTTAATCGAACAAGTCTTTCCAGTTCACACTTGTACAGATACAAGAACTGAAAAAGACTTGGCAATATTTCAGGACAAATAGGGGGAATTTGTTAGGACCAGTTTTGGTAAAACTGGCCAGTCTCCAGTTGCACCTGGAGACCAAGAAGATTTGTCCAGAAATATATTGAAGTCCAGTTGCATCGTACAGTTAACGCAACTGAAGACTTCCTCCAGTTGAGAACTGACCATTTGAAGAATCCTTCCAGTTAAAGTCGAAGACAACAAGTGGAAGATAGAGAATGACAATGGCAGCGAAGCCCAGTTGACATTCTAGTCAGTTACAAACTGGAGACCATCAGTGAAAAGCTCTTACAAAGCTTTACACAGATTACGAGGAATTGACTTTATGCTTTATGTACCTTTACACGGATAATAAGATTTATCTTATTATTAAAGTACAAAAGGTACATAAAGATGGTTGAATAAAGTTGCTTTAACCTGCAACTTTACGCTGCATTTTAAGGAATTAAATGTTATTCCTTAAATGTTCTCAACCATATTTGTACGGCCAAAGTTAACATCCCAATGTTAACTTTGCCTATGTTAGGTCCAGATGTAGTCCAGATTTACTGGACTCGCTCCAGACTCGACTACTGGAGCCTCACTGAAGATCTGACCAGAATCGTGTTCTACTGTACCTACTCCAGAATTGGAATCTGGAGTCCCTCTGAAGATTTGTCCAGAAATAATTGAAGACCAGTGAGCAAATACTTGTATAGGAATCTGGAGTATTCTCCAGATGAGCTCACTGGACTTCACCCCAGTCCAGATCATCTCTACTGAAGACATTCTGACTGAAGTCAAAGACTGAAGTCTGAAGAAAGAAGACTTAACAAATGGCGGAGTCCACTGGAAAGTCTTACCAGATCTGTACACTGGAGGATTGTCAGTGTTCTAGATCCTACAAGTCTGAACACTGATATCAAGGATTGACTTTTCCCTTTACACACTTTCCAAAGAACAATCCACTTGTTCTTTACCAAAGTATACGTGTGTTAAGGTGGTTGGATAAAAGGATACACTTGCACTTGATGTAACTTTATCCTTATTCCTTATCCAATACATTTAATGTTCTTGTCGGATCATTAAATGTATGCAACCATATTTGTACGGCACAAAATTCACTGGTGAATTTTGTTGCCTATAAATACAAAGTCATTTCCTTGACATAAATACTTTTAAGCATTCATTTTGCATTGAAGTGAATTTGTCCAAATACTCTCGATCTTAAACTGGGATACTTCACAACTTTAAGTATCTCGATCCTAAAGAGTTATTTGACAAATATAGATCATTTGTAACTCAGAGGTTGTTAGGATACATACTTAATTGTATTATCTTGATTCCGCAACAACCTTGTGTTTTATTTAACATCATAAATAAAATACCCATGAAAAATACATAATGTTCCACTTTATTTGTTTATTGCTTTCAGTCTTGTATTACTTTATTTATATACTTGCATTTATATTAAAGTAATACTAGTCCATTCTAGTGCTTATTAGACTTGTTGTATTTTGCACTTTCCTGGTTAACCATCGAACTTAAGGGACTCACATTTGGTATCAGAGCAGAAGGCTAAACATTGCCTAGATCTGTTTCTTGATGGCTAACCAAGAAAATACACAAGGTTTTAGTCTTGGTCCCGATCCTAATGCAAATATTAATGATCAAAATGAACCACCAATTGTTAATAACACTAATCCACCTCCTCCTCCTACTCCTGCTTCTCCACACGTGCATGTGCACTACTCAAATAATCCTGTTCCTAAATTCAGTGGGAACAGTGATGAATTTGGTACGTGGAAAGCTAGGATGGTTTTGCATGTCACTGGTATTGAGAGGAACATGATGAAAATTTTAAACGAAGGTCCTTATGTACCAACATCACCTCTCAATCCCCTTCTTGATCCTTCTGGATCTAGAAGAGGAAGGGAAAAGAGGGAGGAACATTGGTCAGAAGAGGAGAGGAGATTGGTGAATCTAGACACCCTTCTCAAAAACATGATCCTCGGGGCCGTTCCAGAAACCCTAATTCCCACACTAGTTCTTTTTCCTAGTGCTAAAACCATGTGGGATGAACTTTTAAACCAACATGAAGGAGGAGATGACACCATTGTCACCAGAAAGGTCTCCTTAAACAAGAGGTATGAGTCATTTTTTGCTCAACCTAACGAGTCTCTCACTGGTACTTACACCAGATTTATGAGTATCATAAACCAATTGAGAGGTCTTGGGGTTGAGAAGGACAAGGATATACTTCTGGAGAAATTTTGTGACATTCTACCCACCAAATGGTCTCACATGATCCTAGTCTTACGACAAGGAAAAACTCTGCACACACACACTCTCTCAACTCTTTATGGAGCTTTCAGGTACACTGAAGAAAATCAAGCTCAGAGAGTGGTGGCAGAACAAGATGCCTATAACCATGCCTCCAGTAGTTCTAATGTGATCAGTCATACTGAACCACAAGGTACAACACTGATATCTTCTGAGAATGTATTTTCTATGAAGAAGATGGTGTCTGAACTCATGGATTCTGGAGAATCCAGTCAAGTCTCTCCAGACTGTTGTGATGAAACTGAAGATGATGACCTCATTGCAATGATTGCTAAAACGTTTAACCGTTTCAAAGCAAGAGCAAATAGGCCATCTGGACAATTTGCATCCAGTTCTTCCACTGACAAGACCAATTTGACATGCTTTAAGTGTGGCAAAAAGGGCCATTTCATGAAAGAGTGCAGGTCCAACCAGTTTGTATCCAAGCCTGGTCCATTCTCTTCAAATAATAAGCCTGATGATAGCTATAAAATGAAATATAAAAAGCTTAAGGCCCAGATTGCTCTCATGGCACAACAAATTGAAACCAATAATAAGTGCATGATTGCAACAACTGAAGAGAAGTGGGTGCCTTCTGATGAATCATCTGCTGATGAAGAAGAAGAAAGAGATTGCTGTTACATGGCTCTGGCAGACGAAGAGCTCCTGGTGAAGGAAGATGTCACATCTGGACGATGGGTGGACATTGTTATCAAGAAGGTTAGTGATTATGATAATGCAACTGACCAAGAACTAAAACTGGACATTGCTGAAGCTTTAAATTCTGATTTGATTTTTGTAGAAACTGTTAGATCTGATTGTGTAAATGGTCTAGAAACAGATTCTTCTGAAATAAATGCTTTAAAATCAAAATTAAAAGAACTTCAAGACATTGAACTGGCATTTCAAGCCCAGGTTCTGGTAACTGAACAATTGATTCAAGAAAAGCAAGACCTTGAGATCATTTTAGAGAAAGAAAAACTGGTAATAAAATCATGGCTAAAAACCAAAAAGCCATATGATGATGGAGTAAAACAATTTCCTGCTCAAAAACGTGCATACTTAGATGGAAATACTCATGTAGCATCATTAATACCAGTAATCGATCGATTACCAGAGGAGTTCAGGCCCACCACTGTTTATGATGAGCCTGTAACTCCCAAGGCCAATTTTTACCCAGTTCAATCCCCAGAGGTTAAGACTGGAGCGCTCCAGATGACTGCTCCAGTTAAAGAGGTCTATCGGAATAAACCTTTGCCTCAGACCAATCCCCTACCTAAGCCTAGGACTGGAAAGGCTAAGGTGTCATCTGAAGAAAATATTTTGTCCAGGTTAGAGAGCCAGATTCAAATTCTGACTCGTCAATCTCAAAGTTTTAATGCAAGATTAAACTTTATTGAGGGTACTTCATCTGGCCCTAGACAAAATACAAAACCTTTTGCTAAGAAAGTTAAATCTATTTCTCCAGTTGAGAAAAAGAAAAAGGTTTCAAAACTATCAACCCCAGTGGTCTTTTCAACTAAGACCACTGTTGAAGAAAGTAAACTGAACCAGATTGCCCCAGGGACCTATAAGGGAGGGTCCAGTGAACCCATCAGTCGATGGGTTCCCAAATCTAACTGATAAGTATCTGGTGTATGTGCAGGGCGATTGAAAGAAATATATCTGGTATCTTGACAGTGCTGTTGGCAGGACGATGACCGGATGTAAGACCCTGCTGGAGGAGTTCACCATTTCTGATGGACCCTCCATTACTTTTGGAAATGATGGTTGTGGAAAGACTAAGGGATACGGTGTTCTGAACAATGGACAAGTCAAGTTCAGACGTGTTGCATTTGTGAATGGTTTGAAATATAACTTGATCAGTGTAAGCCAACTGTGTGATGATGGCTATCAAGTCTTATTCAATATTGCTTAGGGTATCGTATTCAACAAGGACTGGAAGGTAGTGTTGATTGCTCCCAGAAAAGGGAATGTGTACGTGATGGATATGGAAAGCTCTCCTTCATAGCAGTGTTTCTATACTCAAGCTGATGAAGACACAAACTGGTTATGGCATAAAAGGTTATCCCATTTAAATGTCAAGAATATTAATAAGTTGTCCAAAAAACAACTTGCAGATGGGATACCTTCAGTTTCCTTCAAAAAGGAAAGGCCATGTCCAGGATGTGAGATGGGTAAGCAAAAACATACCAGTTTCAAGACCAGACAGAATTTCAGCATATCTGAACCCCTTCATATGCTTCATATGGACCTCTTTGGTCCAGTGAATGTTCAGACTCGTGCTGGTAAAAGATACACCCTGGTGATCGTAGATGAATTCTCCAGATATTGTTGGGTGATCTTTCTGAGGTCTAAAAGTGAAGCTGTTGCTGAAATCATCAGTCTTATCAAGCAAATTGAGCTCAAGTATAGTCGAAAAGTGTGTCAGTTAAGAAGTGACAATGGAACAGAATTCCAGAATGCAACTCTGGAGTCATTCTGTACTGACACTGGCATCTCCCAGAATTTCTCATCAGCCCGCTCTCCAGAACAAAATGGAGTGGTGGAAAGGAAGAATCGAACGCTGATAGAAGCTGCCAGGAGTATGCTTGCTGAATCTGGACTGTCTACCAGTTTCTGGGCGGAAGCAATTGCAACTGCTTGCCATACCCAGAATCGATCAGTGTACATCAAAAGACACAAAAAGACAGCCTATGAAGTCTTAAGGAATAGAAAACCAAACATTGGTTATTTTCACGTTTTTGGATGTCCAGTTTACATCCTGAACGACTCCAGTCAGCTAGGCAAATTTGATGCCAAAGCTGATGAAGGGTATTTCTTAGGCTATTCAGCCATTCGCAAGGCCTTCAGAGTCTACAACAGGGGACTGGAGAAGGTCCATGAGTCAATTCATGTCACATTTGATGAATCAAATGCTGCAATCAATAAGAAGCCAGCCCTTGACACTCCCCCAGTAACTCCAATTGTCTTTTGTGAATCTGATCAATAAACGACAAAAATGAAGATTCAAAAGACACAGTTTCCAGTCATCCTGATCTGGAACCTGTTCAGAAACTCTCCAGTAGTACTCCATTCTATCCCTCTATTATTTTCAAACTACCCTCTGAAATTAATATTGGTTCAGATGTGCGTACTACTCCCCCAGTATCAGTATCAGTTGAGAATGTACCAGAAATGTCTTCTTATGAAGAATTCCAAACTGAACCAGTACTCCAGGAAATGCCTTCAAATGAAGAATTTCATGATGCAAATCGTGATTTAAATGACTCAGATGAAGATACTGAAGTAATCTGGCAAGATCCTCCTCCAGAAGCAACTCCAGAGGAGACTCAACTGAATTCTTGCACTGATATTGTTGTCAGTAACAATCCTGGTCAGTACTCCAGATGGACAAAAGCTCATCCTATTGATCAGATCATAGGTGACTCCAGTAGTGGAGTTCAGACCAGAAGAGCCTCCAGTAATCAATGCTTATACGTTAGTTTTCTATCTTTGATGGAACCAAAGAAGATTGACGAGGCTCTGGAAGATCCAAGCTGGGTGACTGCTATGCAAGAAGAGCTTCACCAGTTTGAAAGGAACAAGGTCTGGTATCTGGTTCCTTTCCCAGTTGGAAAGAAAGAACCAATTAGAACAAGATGGGTCTTCAGAAATAAAGTAGATGAAGATGGCCACGTAATCAGAAACAAGGCCAGACTGGTAGCACAAGGCTACTGCCAGTCAGATGTCGACTTTGATGAATCTTTTGCTCCAGTGGCTAGACTTGAAGCGATCAGAATATTCTTAGCATTCGCTGCTAATCATCAGTTCAAGGTCTACCAGATGGATGTAAAGAGTGCTTTCTTGAATGGAAAGCTTGAAGAAGAAGTTTATGTCAGACAACCTCCAAGTTTCATTGATGAAAAGCATCCACATTGGGTATATCGTCTGGACAAAGCGCTATGTGGCCTCAGACAAGCCCCACGTGCCTGGTATGATACTCTGACTAAACATTTGTTGAAAAATGGCTTTAAACGAGGTGCAATTGACAATACCTTATTCATTCTTCATGAGAAAGGTAATCTGTTAATGGTACAAATTTATGTTGATGATATTATTTTTGGGTCTACTGATGAAAACATGTGCAAGAAATTTTCAAAAATCATGTCAACTGAATACTTGCACTGATATTGTTGTCAGTAACAATCCTGGTCAGTACTCCAGGAAATGCCTTCAAATGAAGAATTTCATGATGCAAATCGTGATTTAAATGACTCAGATGAAGATACTAAAGTAATCTGGCAAGATCCTCCTCCAGAAGCAACTCCAGAGGAGACTCAACTGAATTCTTGCACTGATATTGTTGTCAGTAACAATCCTGGTCAGTACTCCAGATGGACAAAAGCTCATCCTATTGATCAGATCATAGGTGACTCCAGTAGTGGAGTTCAGACCAGAAGAGCCTCCAGTAATCAATGCTTATACGTTAGTTTTCTATCTTTGATGGAACCAAAGAAGATTGACGAGGCTCTGGAAGATCCAAGCTGGGTGACTGCTATGCAAGAAGAGCTTCACCAGTTTGAAAGGAACAAGGTCTGGTATCTGGTTCCTTTCCCAGTTGGAAAGAAAGAACCAATTAGAACAAGATGGGTCTTCAGAAATAAAGTAGATGAAGATGGCCACGTAATCAGAAACAAGGCCAGACTGGTAGCACAAGGCTACTGCCAGTCAGATGTCGACTTTGATGAATCTTTTGCTCCAGTGGCTAGACTTGAAGCGATCAGAATATTCTTAGCATTCGCTGCTAATCATCAGTTCAAGGTCTACCAGATGGATGTAAAGAGTGCTTTCTTGAATGGAAAGCTTGAAGAAGAAGTTTATGTCAGACAACCTCCAAGTTTCATTGATGAAAAGCATCCACATTGGGTATATCGTCTGGACAAAGCGCTATGTGGCCTCAGACAAGCCCCACGTGCCTGGTATGATACTCTGACTAAACATTTGTTGAAAAATGGCTTTAAACGAGGTGCAATTGACAATACCTTATTCATTCTTCATGAGAAAGGTAATCTGTTAATGGTACAAATTTATGTTGATGATATTATTTTTGGGTCTACTGATGAAAACATGTGCAAGAAATTTTCAAAAATCATGTCCACTGAATATGAAATGAGTCTGATGGGTGAATTAACATATTTTCTTGGACTCCAGATTAAACAAAACAAAGATGGCATTTTTATTAATCAGGAGAAATATGTTAGAGATCTTTTAAAGAAATATGATATGAACTCTTCACCATCTAAACCAACTCCAATTTCTGCACCACTGACACTGGACTCTGATCCAGATCGTAAACCAGTGAACACCACTGTCTATAGAGGCATGGTTGGTTCACTGATGTATTTAACTGCCAGTAGACCAGATATTATGTTTTCAACATGTTTATGTGCCAGATATCAGTCTAATCCAAAGGAATCTCATATGCTTGCTGTAAAGCGCATACTGAAGTACCTTAAAGGTGTCCCCAGTCTAGGTCTTTGGTACCCCAAAGGCTCAGGCATGGATCTAATGGGTTATTCAGATTCAGATCATGCAGGTTGTAAGATAGATAGGAAATCCACAACTGGTGGATGTCATTTCCTAGGTGGCAAACTGGTCAGCTGGACCAGTAAGAAGCAAACTTCAGTTTCATTGTCCACTGCTGAAGCTGAATACGTGTCTGCAGCCAGTTGTTGTGCTCAGATACTCTGGATGAAGAACCAGTTGCTTGATTATGGTATTAAATATTCAAAGACCCCAGTCTTTTGTGATAATACCAGTGCCATTGCTATCTCAAACAATCCAGTCATGCACTCCAGAACGAAGCACATTGATCTAAGGTATCACTTCATTCGTGATCATATTATGAAAAACAACATTGAACTCCATTTTATTCCCACTGACAAACAACTCGCTGACATTTTTACCAAACCTCTGGATGTCAAAACTTTTGAATATCTTGTTGGTGAGTTGTGAATGTTAAATCCTTAAATCTGGTAATTGCTCAAATATTGAACGCCTTTGTGTACTATCTTTGTATTATTAGATTTCTGGAACAACACTCCAGGGAAAGACTTGAAAAATATTTTCTATTAAAAATGTTTTAAGTTCAGGGGGAATTTATTTTCTCACTGGACAAATTTTTCAGAAAATATTACTGGTGCTTTGTAAATGTGTCCCTCTCACTGGTAACTGGATAGGTTGAAGTGCGTGTTTGAGTTGACTAATGTCTACTTGTAAATGTGTCCCTCTTATTTGTCTGTATTAGTTGACGTGCACGTTTGAGGTTACCAGTCTTTCAAAAAAAAATAAAAATGGTTTTCACTGGTACTTTACTGGAGTGTCCCTCCAGTGTACCATCAGTACATGTTCACTGGACTAATCCACCAGTGATACTGGAGTGTCCAGTCAACCTCCAGATGCACTGAAATATGTCATAATATTTTCTAAATACTTGGTCTTTGTGTGTGCCACGTAAGCAAACCTTTTTGAAGATATTTTAATCCTACGTGGCATGTAAATTTTTCAACGTAATGATGGTCTTTTTACTTTGGGAAAACAAAAAAAATAAAAATGGTTTTCACTGGTACTTTACTGGAGTGTCCCTCCAGTGTACCATCAGTACATGTTCACTGGACTAATCCACCAGTGATACTGGAGTGTCCCTCCAGTGTACCATCAGTACATGTTCACTGGACTAATCCACCAGTGATACTGGAGTGTCCCTCCAGTGTACCATCAGTACATGTTCACTGGACTAATCCACCAGTGATACTGGAGTGTCCAGTCAACCTCCAGATGCACTGAAATATGTCATAATATTTTCTAAATACTTGGTCTTTGTGTGTGCCACGTAAGCAAACCTTTTTGAAGATATTTTAATCCTACGTGGCATGTAAATTTTTCAACGTAATGATGGTCTTTTTACTTTGGGAAAACAAAAAGTACAAGTTGTTACTGTTTGTGGGTTGTAAACCGTCATGCATTTATGTATGATGTGATGTAATTAATGCGGATCTCAGAACACGATCAAAAACTTTATTTGATAATTTCAAATGAACCGTTTGAGTTCCACATTCCTTCTCCTATATATACCCACTTTCAATTTCAATTGCATTTACTTCGAACATATTTACTCCCAAATCTTTCAAATTCCTTCATTAACTTCCTTCATTCAATTTTCCAATCATATTTATCTCTCTTATTTACTCCATTTTCATTCATTCTTTCATCAAATCTTCATCACAACCTATATATTCAATTTCATTTTCATCTATTCCTTATAAATGGCACCTAGACAATCAAGAACTAAAAATCTGCTTGCCAATGAATACATTCCTTCGGAAAATGTTGCTAGGGCACCACATATCAATCTTGAGGCAAGTGCCATAAGAATCAATATGAATAACTGGATGGCAAGACTCTCTCTGTCCAGTGTTCATGATGCCCAATCGATCATTGGGAGATTAAACCCATTCTTTCTCTCTTGCCCGTTATATGGTGCATTAACATTGAATCCAGGAAGGATGTACCACGAGTATTTGTGTGAATTCTGGTACACGGCTACATATGACGATGAAACTTCATCGATCAACTATACTCTCAAGGGAGGTACCAGATCCCTTGGTTTCACCTCTAGTCTTCTCAGGTCTGTTCTCCAGTTAAATTATTTTTGATGACCTGGTCGAGCGCCTAAAAGTGAAGGGAAGAAAACCTTTTGTTCCATATATTCGTTTCCTTTCACTGATGTTTAAGAATGCTCTTGGCGACCAGTACGATTTTGATACTACTCACTTTTCTGTGAGTGAGTATATGAGGGACCTGGTCAACCTCAGGTCTCCAGTGGATGAGGTAGATATTCCTCAGTGCATGCTTTCCTTCCAAAAGGAAGAAGTTGAAATGGGTCCAGATATAGTTCAAGATATTGAAGGACCATCTGGTGATGATGTACAGATAATAGAGGCTGTACAACCCATAAGACAAGTTGCTCCAGAAGGTCAAGGTCAAGAAGTTGTTGAACCTTCCAGACGACCTAGAACTAATAGGCGTCTGATGAGAGCTGGACTCCAGGTTATTCCAGAAAGACATCCAGGTGATGTTATGAATCTGGATGGGTCACCAATCTTTGAATCTGAAGAGGTTGTTGGGCAGGAAACTGATGAACAAGCTGAACACGTTGCCCAGATTGTAGAACAGGTTGTTGAGGAAGTTGTTGAAGATGTTCAGACTGATGAACATGCTTCTGGTGAGCAAGAGGCTCCACTGGACTTAAATGTAGAGGCTGGTGAACAAGTGAATGTAGAAACTGGTGAACAGTCTGGTGAACAGATAGTTGGAATTGCTCAAGAATGGAATGATGTTGAATCTCCAATGTCTGAAGGCTTTGATGTTAACTTGAATTTTCTGGGTGAAGATGTACAAGAAGAAGAAAATCTACCAGAAATGCCAACACCTTCACCAGAAATGCCAACACCTACACCAGAAATGCCACCACCAGAACCAAACATGCCACCACCACCACCTCCTTCAATTCCAGAAAACACCCAATACTTCACTCCAGCAACCATTCAACCTTCAGAATCTCAACCTCCTCCTCGTGCGCCGGAGTCACCAGTTGCAACGTCTGAAGCTGCAACTGAAGAGGACTGGGCACAAGTTCCTCTAATGACCAGATTACCCTCAACTCTTGAACCTCCCACTGGTCTCTCCACTTCTTCTTCTGCCGAGGTCCAAGGCCTTTTAAGTAAGGTGGCGGACCTGGAGAGATCACTCCAGACTTTATCTCAGGTTATTTCATACTTCAAATCATTATTATCAAATAACCTTGCTTCAGAGATGAATGTCTTCGCTGGAAATGAGAAGCTGGTTTATGAGAAGCTTGATGAACTGGTACTGGCCACAAACACCAACACTGAAAAGATCAAGGTGGCAGTCCAGGGATTAGAGAATAGGTTGGTTACTTCTGTTCAGACTGCAGTCACTGGCGAACTGGCAGGTCTGAAAGAAGAGGTTCAGAATTTGGTTTTCAGGGTAAGCTCTCTGGAGAGTAGACCCACACTGGAACAGGGTGCAGTTGTTAGCACTATAAGTGATGAATGTACAAGGAAGTTCAGAAATAACATGTTGAAAGAATTATGTGAAGAAGTTTCTGGGACTGTTCTTCGTAGCATTTATGATGGGGTGTTACCCCAAGTAGAAAAATTACTGGATGAGAAGTTGCCAAAGCACTTGCCTAAAGCTGTTGCAAATGTTCAGAAGGAAGTGCAGGCACTCAAGAAAGTTGTGTCTGAAACAACTCCAGTAGAAGGTACAACTTTTGGTCCACTGGACAGACTTATGATTGAAGAATTATGGAATGATCTCAAGTCAAGAGCATATGGCACTGAAGCCGGGCTTACTGAAAGACAAAGAGCATATGGCACTGAAGCCGGGCTTACTGAAAGACAAAGAGCATATGGCACTGAAGCCGGGCTTACTGAAAGACAAAGAGCATATGGCACTGAAGTCGGGCTCCTAACTGAAGAAGCTACTGGTACTGAAGCCAGTGAGCCCCAGTTTGAGACCTTCCCAGATATTCCAACAACACTGAAGGCTGTTAAAGGAAAAGAAAAAGTGGTATCTGGTGAAGAGGAAGAACATACTGAAGATGCTGATGATGAAACTTCCAGGAAGTTAGAACAAGAATGCATCATGATAGAGATTTTTAAAAGAAATCAAAAGGATGAACTGCTGGCCCATCAAAGGGAGATGGCAACAATGGGTACTCTGGACTCCTACAATGCTGGAAGGTTAGGCATTAATATTGAAGTTTTTTAAAGGATGAAGGATGACCCCAGAGTTCATCAATGCCTAAATGCATTAGATGATGTTCATGTACGCTCATTCTACGCTGAAGAAGAACAGGTATATGATTCAATTATTTATGGCGTGAGTGTACCAGAACTCATCAGACAAAGAAAGGATGAACTGGTAAGTCTTCAAAAAAAGATAAGAAAGAATGCTGGTGCTCTGGAGATAGAGTACAGAAAGAGACTTACTGGTTTACCAAAGTTGACTGCCAGACAGATCAAAGCAATCAAAGATTCTGATGTAAGTACTTTCATTCCTCTGGACACTTCTCGAAAAATAAATCGTCAAGAACTCTAATCTGCTGTAGAGCAAAGGAGAGTGTCCAAGGATACTGAAGCTTTGATCCAGCAAGCCAAGCTGAAAGAAAAATACAATGAAATGTTAAACTTCAGGGCTGATGCAAGAAGGATCACTGGTGCTGAAATCAAGTTGGCTGAAGATCATGAAGGCATGTCAAAGTTTGAAGTAAAGTTGACCAGGGAGGATAACTTTACTGATGAGAGGAGAAGTACTTCAGTCCAAGCTTTTGGATGGAGTGAACTGAGGGAAATCGCTTTAACATTCAGGGGGAAGACAGATGTGTCGACTGATGTTAAGGCATTTCTGAAAAGGATTGAGAAGGTATGGAGAAGAAAGCAACAAATGGAAGTTGCAATGGGCATAAGAACGTCAGAATCATTACCATCTTCTCCATCACCAAAGAGAAAGGCTACTGAAGATGCTCCAGAAAGGACATCGAAAAGAAGGGCCTAACTCTTATTGTTTACTTATTGTAAATTATTGTCTTATGAAAATTGTATACTATTTATCAGTTGATGAATGTAATAATAGTTGTAATTTTTTTATTTTTATAAGTAAATGATCAGATTTAGTCTAAGTTAGAAATTAATTGATGAAACTGAAAACACTCATGATCTATAAAGTGTTTTCCAGTAACTTAGATTTTTTAGACAAATCGAAACTTGTGTTTTTCAAGCTTACAAAATGTATAGATTCAAGCTTGAAAACACTTGCATTATTTCTAAACAAATAGGGGGAATTTGTTAGGTCCAGATGTAGTCCAGATTTACTGGACTCGCTCCAGACTCGACTACTGGAGCCTCACTGAAGATCTGACCAGAATCGTGTTCTACTGGACCTACTCCAGAATTGGAATCTGGAGTCCCTCTGAAGATTTGTCCAGAAATAATTGAAGACCAGTGAGCAAATACTTGTATAGGAATCTGGAGTATTCTCCAGATGAGCTCACTGGACTTCACCCCAGTCCAGATCATCTCTACTGAAGACATTCTGACTGAAGTCAAAGACTGAAGTCTGAAGAAAGAAGACTTAACAAATGGCGGAGTCCACTGGAAAGTCTTACCAGATCTGTACACTGGAGGATTGTCAGTGTTTTAGATCCTACAAGTCTGAACATTGATATCAAGGATTGACTTTTCCCTTTACACACTTTCCAAAGAACAATCCACTTATTCTTTACCAAAGTATACGTGTGTTAAGGTGGTTGGATAAAAGGATACACTTGCACTTGATGTGACTTTATCCTTATTCCTTATCCAATACATTTAATGTTCTTGTCGGATCATTAAATGTATGCAACCATATTTGTACGGCACAAAATTCACTGGGGAATTTTGTTGCCTATAAATACAAAGTCATTTCCTTGACATAAATACTTTTAAGCATTCATTTTGCATTGAAGTGAATTTGTCCAAATACTCTCGATCTTAAACTGGGATACTTCACAACTTTAAGTATCTCGATCCTAAAGAGTTATTTGACAAATATAGATCATTTGTAACTCAAAGGTTGTTAGGATACATACTTAATTGTATTATATTGATTCCGCAACAACCTTGTGTTTTATTTAACATCATAAATAAAATACCCATGAAAAATACATAATGTTCCACTTTATTTGTTTATTGCTTTAAGTCTTGTATTACTTTATTTATATACTTGCATTTATATTAAAGTAATACTAGTCCATTCTAGTGCTTATTAGACTTGTTGTATTTTGCACTTTCCTGGTTAACCATCGAACTTAAGGGATTCATAGCCTATAAATACAAGTCATTGCACAACCAAGAATACACACTTCACACACTTTGCAAACCTGCAATATATTCTTGGTGAACTTGTGCAATATTCTCTCAATCTTAAAAGGAACATTTCACTACTTTAAGTGTTTCGATTGTTTAGAGAAATTCCAAGTATAGATCAATTGTAGTTCATATGTTGTTAGGATATTTACATACTTTGTATTATCTTGGTTCCGCAACAACCTTGTAATTTATTTAAAGTTAATAAATAAAATACCCATGAAAAATACATAATGTTCCACTTTATTTGTTTATTGCTTTAAGTCTTGTATTACTTTATTTATATACTTGCATTTATATTAAAGTAATACTAGTCCATTCTAGTGCTTATTAGACTTGTTGTATTTTGCACTTTCCTGGTTAACCATCGAACTTAAGGGATTCATAGCCTATAAATACAAGTCATTGCACAACCAAGAATACACACTTCACACACTTTGCAAACCTGCAATATATTCTTGGTGAACTTGTGCAATATTCTCTCAATCTTAAAAGGAACATTTCACTACTTTAAGTGTTTCGATTGTTTAGAGAAATTCCAAGTATAGATCAATTGTAGTTCATATGTTGTTAGGATATTTACATACTTTGTATTATCTTGGTTCCGCAACAACCTTGTAATTTATTTAAAGTTAATAAATAAATTACACTTGAAAATTACATATTGTCTCATCAATTTACTTTACAAGTATTTCATATTATTGCATTGTTCTTTACTTATTGTCACTTAAATAAGTAATCTATCTAGAACTTGGTATATACTCCTGTAACTGGTCGTCTCCAGTTCAGTACGTATATTGCAAAGTAACTCCACTATCGACATAGAGGTGTCTTCAGGTAGTACCATCTATTGAGTTGGGACTTACACATAGTTAGAATCAAATCCATACCCGTGCAAAACCTCTACCATTTCTATCTTTCCAATTAATATTAAGCTCATACCTACTAAGCTCACAATTTATTCGCATACTTGATTATTATGGGCGATTTAATTAACAATCCAAGACGATTACCGATATTGTTGTCCACTTAAACACTCGGCACTTCCGGGTATCCATAAGTACTTTCTACTTTGTAGATTTATAACGCACTTAAGTTTATAAGCTCACTTATGTGTCCCATAACTAGTCATACTCCCGCAATCGAGACAAGCATCAAAACAAACACATACTAGAAACCTATACGGAAAATGTCCTTAAACAACACTTTATTCAACTTCATTGCTTTCATTTGTACTTTGTACTCTTTACGACTTTGAATTTGAATTTATTCCCCCTTGGGATGGCTTCATGGCCTTTATATTTTCACCCTTGTGATGGCTTCGTGGCCTTTAATGCTTTTTACTTTGTAGACATTCCCCGCATAAACCCCTAATACATGAAGTAACAACACTAGCTCTTTTGCAAGATTTAAGGACGAGACATCGTTTCACAAAGTGAAGAGCAGGCATTCAAAGCCATATAACTAGTTATGTTCCCCCACAAGAGTGGAACCGTGGTGCTTTGTGCCTACCGGTACATCATATGATGGAGTCATTAACTAATTCATATTTCAATTAAGTACAATTAATGCATGCATTTGTAATTTCCTAAATTGTGTTGAAGTTCAAGACAAACCTACTATTATTTGGAAAGATGAAATGTCACGGGTAATAGATATATGAAAGCTAATCATAACCAACTTCATGTTTATGTTATTTTTCTAACATTTCTGAAACCCACAAATTCATCACTTTTCGTCTTTAACTAAGCTAACTCAAAATTTTAAAATTTAAGCCAAAATATGCATGTAAGATAGAAATTTTCAAAAACTTATAACTTTTGACCCGGTTTTTTCTATTTACATTTCACCCCACACTTGAGTTGTACAATGTCCCCATTGTACAAAGAACTAATTAAAACTAGGGAAATAGGGAAAAGCAAATAAAAAGAGTAAAGAATTGAGAAACTTCCCGGGTTTAAATGCGTGCTTCAAATGCTCGGTTGATTCCAAAAATAAGCAATAAACTTTATTTCAACCGCATTTATCCTTAAAGCTCTAAACACACTCAACAAACATATTAAACGTACCAAAATAAAAATAAAAAGAAAAGAAAAAAAATGGTTAAACTAAAAATAAAAATAAAAACTAAAAACCATAATTACAAAGAATAAACAAACTAAACTAAAAATCAAATTTTTTTTGTATTTTCTATATTTTTCAAATTTTTTTGGATTTTTTAACTTTTTCAATTTTTTTGGTTTTTTAAATTTATGAAAATTATATGACATTTAAACTAGACAAAAAAAATTAAAAATAAATTACCTAACCTCGGGTTGCCTCCCGTAAGCGCTAATTTTTGTTCGAGTCATTAGCTTGACTCCAACGTTATTTACAAAAAAAACTAAACTAAAAATCAAATTTTTTTTGTATTTTCTATATTTTTCAAATTTTTTTGGATTTTTTAACTTTTTCAATTTTTTTGGTTTTTTAAATTTATGAAAATTATATGACATTTAAACTAGACAAAAAAAATTAAAAATAAATTACCTAACCAAAGATGGAAAGGAGAAACGATAGATTCAGTCAGAAGTACATTATGTTGGAACACACTTGTTGGTTTCTTCGCATAAGGAATGGAGTCTAATGGATCAACTTCTTTTAAATCAACTTTCACCAATGATAATGAAAGTAAATCAGCCTCTTGAGCCTCCACCATTATTATCTTACTCAAAATATCTTCGGGCTCCATAAATTCCTTTAAAAACTCCTCCATGGTCAAGTCACCAAGATCTGAATGTGAATAAGCATCACTTGGCTCCCAAAATTCATGCAAGAATTCTTCCAAATCCATTTTTACCTATAAAAGTAAAAGCTAGAAACCCCGTGAAAAGCAAGTGTGTAACACCATATAGACTAAATAAAAAAAACTAATTAAACAAAATAAAAATAAAAATAAAAACTAATTAAACAAAATAAAAATAAAAATAAAACTAAATTATTCTAAACTAATAAAGCAAAGTAACTTTCTCGTAAAGAAATACAAGAAAGGATCAAACTACAAAATCTCAAACTAAACTCTTAAAATCAGTCCCCGGCAGCGGCGCCAAAAACTTGATGTGTAAAATCTAGTGTTAAATTTAAAAACAAGAAATACCCTAGAACTGACTACTACACACTCTCGGGCAGTGGACCCGTTCGTATGCAATATAGTTTAAAGGTAAGTCCAGGTCGAATCCACAGAGACTGATTAAAAGCAAGCGAGTTTAATGTAGTTTTAAAAAGATTGGATTTTAAGGACTCCCGTCACCTTGGATTTGAAAGTAGTTAGTAGAAAAGTAGTTAGTAATTCCGTAGAATTAAGAGAAAAGAGATTTGTTGAAAACAAGATTATTTAAAAGTCATCTAACTTGAATCCATGACACAACAAACTTTGGTTGCATATAAGTAAAACCCAATTCAATAACATTGATTTAATAATTAGGTTTAAACAAAGAACTCACTAGTTGCGCACCTAGCTCATTACCCTATCCAAACCCATTAACCAATTCATTCAATTATAAAGACCGGCTACCACCTGACGTCTATTAAAATATCCCTAACTGATTAATTTGTTTTGTTATTATTTAACAATTATGTCTATCGATTCTACCAAACCGTTAACACGTTTAATCTTATTACCTATGGTTGTTCTCTAACGCACTACCATGAACTAGAGCCAATTAATTCTACCAAATCAATTGAAATAACACATACATAATCTAGCTACCACTAAAAATCATGCATATATTATCAACAAACCAATAGATAAGTGATAAAGATTAAATATATTAAGATCTCAACATAACGTTAAATTAATCAACTAGAATTCATAAAATCATGCAACAATTATCCATCGTATCACTTCATCTTAGTAGATGATAAAACACTTAGTTACACATGACAAGACAAATAAAACTAACAATTATTATATAAATAAAATCCATAATAATAATGTTAAATAACAAAGTCTTATAATTAAGTAACTAACAATAATAAAAGAGAGAAAGAATCGAACAAAAGAGTGTTGCGGCTGTGATGTTGAGTCGAACAGGAGCGCATAACAGATTCCCCTTTATTGCGGCTGCTCCAATTCGTCCACCTTTTCTGCCGACTACAATTCCCTTCTAGCCGACCACCAAAACTCACGAATTAATTATTGTATATGATAATATATATAGAGTTTCTTGTGAGATGTCCACGTGAAGTTTCAAAACTGACTTCGATCTTCATTTCTTCATAAATGATATTTGTTCAACACATTTTCATCATCTTTCATCTTATAGACCTATAATCAATTAATTCAAACATTAAGTATAAAAGTCCATAAAAATAAGCATAAACTGACTATAAAATAAATAATATCGCGTAAAATAAATATGTATAAAATAGGCGATATCAAAAGCTCTAATTGCTAGGCATATTAAAGTCCGGTTAAATGTGCTATGGCAAACATAATCGCATACAGTTTCAGTCTAAGCTCTAATCCAGTTGGAAGCATGAACAGCCACAAATCTATAGTTAAGCTAACAATTCTAACTAATCGTTCATCTACCAAGGCTAATATCACTTAATTATCGTCATTTTTTGTCTACTTGCAAAGCTTATATTCTCAAAATAGTTTTCAGACACAAAAAACTTTTAATTTGCATGAAATAAGTAGTAGAAAACTTGTTCAAAATCAAACAATTAGACCAAGGGTTTTTCCTATTCCATCCCCCCACACTTAAATTGTACAACGTCCTCGTTGTACTAGACATATAAAACAAAGGGAAATAGGAAAAACACGTAAAATGTAAAAGTAAAAGGATTAACGAAACTTCCCGGGTCTAGTATTGCATGATTGTTGTTGAAGATGGCATTTGCGGAGCGACTTGAATGATGTACAATCTTCAATGAGTTGCGTCGTCTCCATTTGATGGCGATCCACGGATGCGTCTCCATCTTCTATTCTTTTTGGTATTTTCTGATTTTTTATTTTTTTTGGATTTTTGGGTTGGTCTGATTTTTTTGGGTTTTTTGGCGATTTGGTGTGCAGAATGGAGCTGTCAGTGACGCTGGTGGAGTGGGTAGCGGCGCTGGTTGGTGACCAGCGGTGCTGGTGATGTGCCTAGCGGCGCTGGTTGCTACTTTCTGGGGCATGAGCGGCGCTGGGTAGAGGGTAACGGCGCTGGACTGCATAGGTGCAGGTCCAGCGGCGCTGGAGTGTCTCTAGCGGCGCTTATGACTCCTGTACGTGTTCCAAGGTCTGATTTCTTCAGCGATTTGATGCTCGAACTCCCCCATACTTAGCTTTTGGCCAAGTGCATGGTTTCCTTCAGACTACAAAGCAAAATACTCCTGCACACTTCAATCATAATATCAAAATGGAAAAATACGAGCTAAAACAAAAATAAAAACAAAAACAAAATACGATTGCAATAAGTTACTTGTTTCTTCGATCCTTGAAAGCTTGCATCTGTGATACTCAAAACATACTTCATAAAATATCACAAATGATAATTTAAAACAATCACTTAATTGCAATTAGTCACATATTCCTAAAAATGAAAAATAAAAATAAAAATAAAAATAAAAATACGGCTTGGGTTGCCTCCCAAGAAGCGCTAAGTTTAACGAGTCTTCAGCCGGACTCGGCCTAAGAACTAGGGTGAGGAGTACGGGTTTGGCCTAGGGCCGGCACCCGTCGGGTTGTATCGAATGAAAATGTCCGACTTATCTTCCAAATACGATTCGATATTCATTCTTTCTCCTTGTCCTTGGCAAAGCTTGTACTTACAGTCGAAACCATAGGGATTGTCTTCACTTATGTCCTTTTTGATAAACTTCAATATGTTAATCCCCGACTGTAGCATCAATTCTCCTAATTCGACATTTATATCAGCACATGCGGTCTTTAAGAATGGTTGACCTAAAATTACATTGTCCTTAGTGACCGCATTTTCTTTTACCATAAAGAACTCTGTCGAAAATCTTAATCCTCATATGCTAATCACTACATTCTTAACGAATCCACGAACTCTAACCTTCACATTCCTAAATAGATAGATCATTTTATCCTTTCATTTATCTTCTCCTAGTTCATCACTGGCATACCTAGTATGATAATCTAAGGGAAGTATGTTCATGGTTGCTCTAGCATCAATAAATGTTTTACACCCTACATTTCCCCATATTACCATTCGAAATTTAAAAAGGATAGGGTCTCCTAAAGCATCGGTCGAGAGATAAGGGTTATACTTAGTCAAGGATTGTTCTTTAACGTCATTCCATCCTATGTTATCTAGGACTCTGTTTACCTCAACTAGTATTCCGTCACCTTCCTCTATACTCTTCTCTATCTTTTCTAAGATCTTTTCAAGATTGCTACTTTTAACTTCCCTATGCAAATCACTTAAACCTCTTTCATACCTAGTTTTTATATCTAAACCTCCACCGAACAAGAAACGGCTTAAATTTTTAAGGCATCGATAAGCATCTAAGGGTTCCTTTTCATATTCCATCTCAATATTGTAGCACATTTTACTGTAGTCGACATCCCTAGAATCTAATACAGGCAATCTGATCCTATTATGACTATTAGACAGGGTTATTTCACGTTTGAGCACATAGATGGTAGCCTCTGCAGCATGCAGAAATGGTCGGCCTAAGATTAAGGGTGTCACTATCTCACTTATCGAATCAAGCATAACAAACTCAGCCCAAAATTCTAAATCCTTAACCCTAACATGGACTCGTTCGACAATCCCCTTGGGTTACCGGTAAGTCTGATCGGCTAACCGAATGCTCATGTTGGCAGTTTTTAGCAGACTAAGGGTAAGTTTCTCATAAATCACAATAGGAATAACATTAATACTTCACCCTAAATCAGCTAATGCACTCGAAAAGTATTAAATATTAATAGTGCAAGGGACAAGAAAACTTCCTGGATCTTCAGATGCTTGCGGTAGCTGCTTCCCGTCATCCGGTTTGTCGGGATCTTCAACTTCTTTACTTCTGTCCAAATCATATCCATCCTTGATTTTGCATTTAGATGCGAGCTGGGTGCCGAGGTCTCCTTCTTGAAACGAAGCTTTGCGCGAATCTGAACTTACGGACTCGGGAGCGGCGCTGGTTTGGAGTCTGGGGTCTACCAGCGGCGCTGGTTTTCACCTGTAGGGTCACCAGCGGCGCTTGCATGTAGCCAGCGGCGCTGGGTGTCACCTGGAGGGCTTACAGCAGCGCTGGGGGGTATTCCCAGTGGCGCTGGTGTCTCCTGGACAGATTCCATTACTGCGTTTTTGTCCGTTTCGTCTCCATTTTGCACATGTGTGACCTGTACCTGATTTGAAACTTCACAAGAATCATTAGAAACCTCAGTAGAGTCATTACCTTCAGTGAACACGATGTTCACGTTCTCATTTCGTCTGATTGGTGGTTGGTACTTTTGATGCGAGCTAGGGTTTGAGTTTGAGCTTCCTTGCATGATCGGCCTTGGTGCCGGACTGCTCTCCTTCCTTGTATTCTGCTCAATCCATCTATCTATCCTCCTTTCCAGGCTCCTTGATTGCGGCTTGTTGATTCCTTGCTCCTTCGTTAACCTTTTGATTGAGATTGCTTATTTTCTCATTGAGCGACTTCGTGTAGCTTGCTAAATAGTCATGCCTCTTGTCGTTCATGTCCATGTACCTTTCCATCATGTTGGTAAGCTTGGCAATCGGATCCTCCTTGACTTCATTTTCCACCTTTGGTTGCTCGGGTTGACCATTACTCCTTTGCCACCTATTTTGAAAAGAACCAAAATTATTTCTAGCATAATTTGCATTAAAGTTAGAATTACCGGGGTTTCTTTGGAATAGTCCTCGTTGAAAGCCTCCTCGGTATTGGTTTTGAGCAAAATTGACTTGCTCGGTAGCCTCCTCTTCACAATCTTCGATATAGTGCATTCCTCCGCAATTGTTGCACCCGTGTGCAATCACCTTGAGGTCTTTGTCCATAATGTCCAACCTATCTTCAAAAGTAGAAAAACGGTTAGATAAAGCTTTAAGTTCATGAATTACCTCATTGTCGGAGCTGCTCTCGATGCTAGCCACGGTCTTTCTCGGCCTCCTTTCTCGATCCTTATCATCCATATCTTCGAGCTAAGCTAGCTTGCACCATATCCTCCATCATTTTGTACGCGGCATTAGTAGTCTTGTACAAAAAGTTACCACCGCGGGCTAGGTCTAAATCCTTTTGGGAACTCTTGGTTAAACCATAGAAAAAGATTTCCATGATCTCGTCCTTGCTAAGTCCATTCCCGTGACAGTTTCTGATCATTTCCCTAAGCCTTTTCCATGCATCAACCAGTGATTCTTCTTCGTCTTGCTTGAAAGCCTTGATGTCTCGAAGCATTTTCCTAGCTAAACTCGGGGGAAAGAATCGCGATACAAACTCTTCACGAAGTTGATTCCATGTAGTGATGGTACCTTCATCGAGCTCATCGAACCAAGCACGTGCCTCTCCGGTGAGAGACGACGGAAATAAGCTAAGTTGCACGTTGTCATCGGTGACATCTCCTCCGTATTTGAACATTTTGCACAAACTGGTGAACTTGCTTACATGCTTATAGGGGTCGGATTTGGCTCGGCCGTCATATTGGTTATCCTGAATTAACTTAAGGTGGTATCCTTTGACTGAAAACAAATCTCCTAAGTTGGGTAAGACTATGGCCGATCCTGGCGTCGGTGCTACGACACTCGTCCTTTCCATCATCGGTCGGTCGAAATCGTCTACTACACCTCTAGGGGAATTGGGTTGAGACATAGTGTCGGTTGATCCTACGGAGTCTTCTAAGTTGAAAAGGTTTTCTAAATTACCTACGGGTAATGATGCTGATCTTTTGAATCTAGTCCTATGTCTGAGTCTACTTAGGCTTGTCAAAGAGCGTCTTAAAACTGTTCCGGATCTCAAATGTAACACCCCAAGCCAAGGCTTAGAATATCACAAAATTCACGTTGCACACAAATTTCCTAACCATGCATGCTATATGAAGAGTTTTAACTTAAGCCGTAGTCTAGGTCAAACCGCCTAATTCTCTACGACCTGGCATGGGCCACCATTCTGTAACACCCCAAGCCAAGGCTCAGAATATCACGGAAATCATATAGCACAAGGTGGAATTAATGTAGAACATGAACTAAATGCAAATAAAGGATTCAGTGAATCCTTACAGAACGATAGACAAGTATCAAAATACATAAAGAACAAGTCGTCACCAAAGATTACAACAGAACATCAAAAGATGGCTAACGGTTCTAAGTACAAAGCAAAAGAAGGCAAATGGATCCTTGATCCATATAAGTCCAAATCCGGGTTCACCAAAATCTAACAAATCGATCATACTTCATGCCTTGGAATAACTTGGATACCTGAAAAGTGTACTAAGCATAGTCAACACAAGGTTGGTGAGTTCGTAGTAATAGTCCATAAGGAACCATCGACAATAATCACAATATATGAGTAAAGGCTAGACATGGCTTACAGAGAGCCTCTAATGCAACACAATAATATCCAACAACAAGATTACACAAGTACAATAAGCGTGTAATAAGAAATGCATAAATGATATGAGTATCAATGCAATGCCAAATGCGTAAGTAAGCCAAAATGCCTATCTTATGCGTGATTTCCGGTCACCGAGGTTCTTGAAATGACTAGAAACATGTAAACAAACATAATTAGATGCAAAGGGGATGAATTTGACTTACCAAAACTTCCTTTCCGAGCTAGAACCCGATTTATGGCAAAATGGGTAAAATGGGTAAAAATGCTTGAACTCCAACCTTTGATTCTTCGATATGACGATAATGAGGTATAGATGAAGATGATTCTAATGTTATTCTAGTTCCAAACACCAAGTCGATGTAAGAAGAAGAAATGAATTGGGTTTCCTTTGCTTTCTTTACTTAGAGAGAAAATGAGAGAAAGAGATAGAAGGAAATGAGAGGTAAATGAAAGGCAAGGGAAGGATAAGGGAAATGGGTCAAGGGGCTGATGGGTCGTGGACGACCCACGGGCCGACCCGTTTCTCTTTTCAAGCCAGAATACAATCGTTATACATTTAAACACCGATCAAAACATATTATCGACCCGAATATAACACATTGCCATTTAATTCACGAAATGACCCAAATAACTTCCTCATTGTCATTTAATCACTAAGACGACCCGAATAACTTCATTAACTTTTATTGTTAGTCATATTACACGTAAAGTCAACGAGTCAAAATTCACGGATGTTACATTATTCCCCCGTCAAAAGAATTTCGTCCTGAAATTCAACAAAACCCTAATTACTAAATAAATGCGGATATTTAACCTACAAATGATCCTTTCTCTCCCAAGTGAACTCGGATCCACGTCTAGCGTTCCATCTAACCTTATCAATCGTGTAGCGGTTATCCTTGAGCTTCCTGACCTGACGATCCATGATTTCTACCGGCTCCTCAACAAGGTTAAGTTTCGAATCCACTCTAATCTCGTCCATGGGCACATGATGCGTAGGGTCCACCAACACTTGCGCAAGTTGCAAATGTGAAACACATCATATACGCCGCTAAGCTCTTGTGGCAATTCCAATCTATAAGCAACTTTTCCAACCCGTTCGAGGATCTTGAAAGGACCAATACACCTCGGCCCGAGTTTGCCTCGCTTCACGAATCGGATGACGCCTTTCCACGGTGATACTTTCAAAAGTACAAAATCATCTACTTCAAACTCTAACGGTCTCTGCCTCACATCGGCATACTCTTCCATATATTGCTCTAAAGGGCGCCACTTGGATAGTAGGGTGGTAACTATTGTTATACGTAAACTCGACTAGTGGCAAATGATTTTTCCAACCTCCACCAAAAATCAATTGCACAAGATTTCCGCCATGGTCATAAGCACATTTTCTTCACCTGTGATCAAGTCTCAAGTTGGTTTGAGTGCCCGTTGCTCATTGGATGGCTCCCTGAATTGGAGTTAAGCGACTTTCTTTATCTGGAAGGACAGAAATCGAATCTTCGTGTACCTAACCCATTTCTCCTACATACTAATGTGCCAAGTTGTCAAATTTTACCGGTTTCGTCGTATCGTGATCACTTCTTATCGTCGGAGACTTCATGGAGAAATCCGTTCCAATTTGTTTTCCTTCAAATCTCTCTCCCGTCTTTCACTACACGCTGATTCACCTCTCAGAAGTCTATAAGGGTTTTGACTACACTCGCGATGTTAGGAAGTTAAGCATATACGAAATTTAAGTTACCGAGATGGGACAAGCCCGGTAAGTCGCCCGGAAAAGCCTCGGGAGACTTAAGATTAACAGAGACGACGTTAGTTTTCAGATTCTTAAGACGGTAGCTCTAAGGACGCTTGAGTTGGAAGACTTACATGGGGCCCTAAGAACCTTACCGTTACACAAAGACGTTTTTAGTTAACTCTTTACCACTACTACTAACCGTATTTATCACCGTCATCCAATCCATACTTGCAAAAAATTTCAAAGTTCCAAATTTCCAGGAGCATAGGGCTAATGAAGAGCTTAATATCATTTAAAGTCAACTATCATTACCAGGTAATTCAACTAGACCTATCTAGCACATCACAAACCATTTAAAGGATCGAGATCCAGATCTAAGCCTACGGGTGTTCGTTAATGAAGGAAGTCTAGTAAGAGAAAGTAAGACTATAACCGGTCCTATAATCGAATAACATTGAGTTTTAGTGGTCGAAGAGAAAGGAAAGTACCTATCGTCGCTTCCGGGTC
>CM067173.1:127268366-127296222 GCA_034093135.1 Erigeron breviscapus
GATATAATTCTCTCCGGTGACCACAGTGCTCGTTTCTAAGTCAAAGGATCGCGTCTGACATTGTTAAGCATCATATTCAATTCATCCTAGTTACTATGGTTCTGGATCCCTCGGTTACAAGTGAATCACTTTTTACTTCTAGTTATAGACCGACTAGTCGTTTTCTGTCCTAGCATATTAATCCTAGTGTATGATCATAGACAACCATCAGAATTAAACTAATATGTTCAGATATAAAACCAATAGCAACATGAATTACTAATAAACATGGATCTACAATAAACAGTAAAACACATTACAACAGAATCTAAACAAACACAGTAAAACAATAAGCGTCTACATGATCACATCGATCCAAACAAGTATTCAGCCTACTAGCCTAGCAATTTTAAAGGAATAACAAAGTCTGAAAATATGAAAGACATTGTTTGATAATAAAAGTAAATAAAAGATAAAAGATCTAGACCAAGAATGAAGATCGGAAGGCGTTAGAAGCTCCAAAACCTCATTGGAATCTGCTGAATCGGCTCTCTCTTAGGGTTTTGAGGGTTAGTTCGGCTTAAATAGAGATGAAAGTCGGTTACTGAACTGGGCCGACCAGCGGCGCTGGTGGGCTCTCCAGCGGCACTGGTCCTGGGCTAGCCGCTCTGGTGACTTGAGGAGCGGCGCTGGTTGTTGGCCAGCGGCGCTGGTGACTCCTGCTGCAGCTTTCGCATCTTCGTTCGGCTCCCGAATCACTTCCTTGTGTCTTGTAACTTCATAGGCTTCCTTCTTGAGTCACTTGATGCCATTTACCCTCTCTCGCATCTTCCGTGAACCTGCATAAACATACGATTCCATTAAGTACCAATAGTTCCGGAATATTAACTCATTTAAGCATTGAAATGAAGCCTTTCGATAGGGGTTTTTATCACAAAATGGACGCTCATCAAGTAACACAAAGTATCATTTTGTTCAACATCAAATAGCGTGAGCATAAAAATTGACACATAAGGTACAAGTACAACAAACAAAGGTTTGCAGATGAAGATTACGTATAGGGGGTGATTTTTACACAGATTTTTTTTTATGATTTCAAAAAAACCATATATGAATTGTCAAAAATACCCTTGCTCGTAAACTAACTACGGTCAATCTACTGAAAAATACAAAGTTTCTTCCCGTAAAATTGATTGCTCACAATTCATCTCACAAAAACTGACAAAAGACCACACAAATCTGTATAAAGTCACAACCTCCCGTTTTGATCAATTTATAAAATCACATCCACCAAAAACCTTGTGAACAAGATTTTCTATGAAACTTGATAATATGATATACCCAAGAGTATGTAATGAAATTAACTTTAGAATAGAAATATAAGTAATTACAGTGGTTTGAAGAGTAACTAAATAGAAGTATACCCCGAAATAATGTTTGTTAGCGACCTTATCATGTTAGGATCCAAAACTTTTTTGTCTAAAAAACATCTTCTGCGGCAACGCGGGTGGGGTATTAGGACTAGTTATGAATTAAAGACCGAAAATAGGATAAATATGTAGCATGCTATTAATGGGGATAACTTATATGATGTTAACATCATCTAGTTATATAATATTTCTCTCACAAACCTTAAATATGTGTGAAAATTGATATGAATATTATCATCTTATAACATTTTTCCATTGTCATATATATATATAGTGAAAAGTTATTTTGAGAACCCTTTTTTTTGCGAGAACCTTTGAGAACTTTTCAAATCAAGCCCAACCGATGATTATTCTTTACATGAAAATTGTTTTTTGATTGTTTTCTGAATAACTTATGTGTAATTTTGAAGTTTATAATTGTGTGGAGGCATGGATTATCATCCGTTATACAATTATGTGGAGATTTGGATTCTTGATCACATGTGCACGAATATTGCTATGATCACATGTATGCAAGTCGATCACATGTATGCATATTTATTATATAACAATACAAGTCTACTTAACTACAAATCTTTTTGGTTTTCCATTTTTACTACAATACTTTTCCCTTTTAGTTTTAAACGCAACTTACTTTTTTTATTTTTAAACTCTAGCCACTAAACTTCAACTTTTTTTTTTGCTTTTGTCATAGGATAATAATTAATCCTCTTGAATATTAGCCTAAAAATCTTTCTAAAAGCTTTAAAACATGACAAGTGTTATCCACTAATTCTCTTTCTTAATCTCACCGCTGATTTTGCCACATATCTCTATCTAATAATTAGGAGGATTTGGATTTATCCTTTCCCGCAGGCAAAACCTTTGTCTGCTTTTTTTAGCTCTTCTCACGTTCTCCATTTTCCAGCTTCATTTTTCAAAAATCTTCATCAGCCATAACAAACATTCATAACAAACATTTAAACACTGACAACAAACTACGATAACAACCACCGGGCATGTTGCCCTGACAACACCCACGGTAAAACCCACCGCAGGTAAATCAATGGTTTCCGCTCCTCCATTCTTTTGCAGCCGAAACATTCTTCATTATAAACAAGTAAAAGAAAATAGTTCTAATTAAAATCAAAGGCACCTATAAAAATAAAAAGACTCAGGGGTGGAACTAGGAGGGGGACTGGGGGTGCTTAGCCCCCGCCAACCATTTATGTTTTTCATTAGTAGGCTAGCTCATAGCCAACTAATACAAATGTTTTTTTGAAGCAAGCCACCTCCAATCTATAAATGTATGATTTCTAGCCATGACAGTTCAAGTAAAACCTTTACATTTTGTCCATAAAAGTAAAACATCACAATAAAATTCTATTTTACTAACATTTTATTAAATGATTATGTCTTTTCACATTATATTGTATACAACGATCGGGAAAGAAATACGGTTGAGCCCCCTCAATGTGAAATCCTGGCTCCGCCTCTGAAAAGACTCATTTTATAGCATCATCTGAATATCTTTAAATGCGGCCATAAAAATCATCAACAAAAAAATGAAAATAAAAGCACACTCATTTTATAGCATCATCATCATAAATCCTTAGATTTATAGAAAGAAAGATGAAATTCTATAACTTATCTTTGTTCTCTCCGCAAATCGTAGATTCATAGTCAACAAAACACCGCAAATATAGTTAACCGGTTCATGCAGAGGGAAAGAGCAGAAGAGCATGTGGCACCATATTTTGAATGTCTCAAATAAATGTTAGCATGAAAGTAAAGATGTTTGAGATGGGAAAATAAAATAGTGAGACATATACATAATCCTAATGAGAAAAGTAACAAAAAGTCTTTTAAGAAATTAAAAGAAAAAAAAAATACAGTACACACCGTTTTCTTAGTGAGTGGTTTTGCCTTTTGGAGTTTAGTTTTCTGGACTAGATACGTGTAGGTGATAACATTCTAAATCTTTTTCTCATCTATATTGACCTTGTTGTTAGTCAATTTAGACTTTCTTCGTTAAGAGGTAGGTGGTTTAACGTAGCTAATAAATATGTGGATAACTATTTGTATAAGGTAAATTAATATGTGTTTCAATTAAGTCGAATAATGTATTTCATTTATGTGGATAACTTTGGTCACGTAGATTGTCACATATGGAAAAAAAAAAGTGGTACATACTACATCTTGCATTAAATAGTGGTAAAAAAGCAATTGATTTTTAGTATATAGGTTAATATATTATGTTAGGGTTTTTGATATATAAATATGGTTGGTTAATCCCTAACCAAGTTTCTATAAATATACGTTATATCTCTCTAATCTTATTAAGTATATGACAACTTCAAGTAACTTCCACTAACGACGATACATACCAATTAACAGCATTAACGAAAAACATTTAAAAACATAACACGTTAAATGGCCTTGAATTTCTATATATACACAAATAAAAATATTACGAGTAGATAATTATTTATATTTAATGTATAAAAGTTATAAATGTATATGCAATACATGTGCTACATATTTTTGTAATTGATGG
This sequence comes from Erigeron breviscapus, assembly GCA_034093135.1. NCBI lineage: Eukaryota > Viridiplantae > Streptophyta > Magnoliopsida > Asterales > Asteraceae > Erigeron > Erigeron breviscapus. The sequence goes on from CM067173.1 coordinate 127,272,312, forward strand.
TTTTAAAAAATATCTAATTTGTTGCTTTGACATGTTTAGTTCTTTTTTAAATAAAAAATAAAGATTATAAAATATATATATAATTAATTTTTTGTCTGATGTATTATTTGAAGTTTTGAACAATTAATTTGACTTCTTAGATGCAAATTCTTATTAAAAAAGGTTATATTGATTGTTTGACTATTTGACTTTAAACTAATTGTTTAACTATTTGACTTTTAGTTTAAAGGGCTAGGATTGATTTGATTATAATTTCAATGGTCAAGATTAAAATTTAAAATTATTTTTTTCTCTCTGCTCTACCGACAATTTATTATCTTTCTATTATAAAAAGAGCACTCTTTTTACTGTGTTAGGCAAAAAGAAGCTGCCACGTAAAGGAAAATAGTTGGTCACTATTCCCCAAAACAAAAGTCTTCGGCCTCAACCTAATATCTCTTCTCTGTATCTCCAACACAAAAACCACACACCACTGTGGCCTTTTCAATTTTTCATCTCCTGCTCAAAATATCCACACATTGCCGATCGAGATCCAGAGAAAAGGTAAGGAGCTTCACCATCTCATTCATCTTCTTCATGATCTCTTTCATCTGAATTTTTTTAATCTACCGTTAATTATAGTTGTTATATCTTTATTTATTTTTATCTAATATATTTGAGGTTTCACTAATAAATTTATCTTTAGATCTATATATTTGAGATTAAGTATTCTATTATTATTGGGGATTTGTTTTCCCTAATTTTATTATAGGGGATCTGTTATGTAACACCCGTCGTTTTAAAACATGGAATTCCAAAAATTTTCGCCTAACGGCGTCGAAGAAAGCGGAATTAAACTTTAAAAGTCCAAACCAGCAAAATCTGTTTGGTTTATTCATTAAATGGTGTTACTAGCCATATCATCAAAACAAGTCTAAATGGAAATCCATCGGTTGCCCAACATTAAACAACCGACATTATAGTAAATACAAATCATAAATATCTAAACATAAATGAACGTCTAATGTGAGCAACCACTATGGGTAAACTACAGCCAGCTTCAAGATCATCTACCCATGCCTCACATCTTCTCACATCTACCTGCTCACTAATGTTGGACCTGAGGGCACAACACATTTTAAAAGAGTAAGTGTTAGCTAACGAATTAGCTAAGTAAGATAACACATAGTTTATAAAACGTTTGTCCATTTAAAACATTATATAAAAGTCATATTAAATCGTTAAGGCACATATCATCAAACATATCATATCACATACATATCATAGCATCAACATCTTTCATATTAGGATAAGTCACCCTAAATGTGCCTAGTCATCTTTCATATCTTTTTCACATATCATCTTTGCAAATGTGACATAAGTCACGCATATCATATAACATACACATCGCATTAAGTGTGACATAAGTCACACCCGACTAGATGGACAAAACTTACGGCTATACATCAATGTCGTTAAGGAATGACAAGCCAATCCTGGAGTAGTCCGTATGTTCAAAGACATTGGTGGTTAATCACGCCACCCGGAGATACTCAAACCACGTAATTATGTTGCAAGGACCCACCAAAGCAACCACATATACGCACCCGTCGGGCAAGGGCAAGTACGGGTTAAGCTTAACACTTCCCACGTCATTTACGAGCTCGGTTTACATCACATATAGTTTAGGTGTCCACGTTACCTAAACATCATCACATATCATCTTTTACGTTTGGGCCCTTAAACGTGCACGTGTCATGACAACTTAATAAGTCTAGTGAACTAGATGAACAAGCCATGTAATCACGCACATTTCAATATCACCAACATATATCACATTTCAATTCATCTCAAGACATTACATATCATTTCATAGCATATCATTACATATCATCTTTCATTACATAATGTATTTCATAACAACTCAAAACATTTCATATCATAACGTCACATATCTATGGGGTAGCATTTTAGGCTTCAATATGCATATACATAGCCCATATCACTTCCCGTATAATCCCGAATACCCATAAGCAAACAAGATACCATTTGGGGAAGTTATTATATGAAAACTATGTTTTTGTTGAACCCTCAGCGTGTCAAAGTAGTGTATCTTACCTTGGTACAGCTTACCAACAAGTTAAGAGTATCTTATAGTGCTTGCTAAGTATCCCCGACAACCTATTATACATTAAACATACATTACATAAGTTAAACGGAGCGAAAATGGTGAACTGCAGTTAGTGGGGCGCACTACAAAGTCAGTGGGTCGCACTGAACATTTTCTGACCCTAAAGTAACCCTTAGTGGGTCGCACCACATTCCAGTGGGCCTCACTGGCTTCAGATTTTCCAAAAACAGGATTTTCGTGTTTCTTTTGTTTCGAACCCATCTCAAACCCTCACGACCTGAAACTTTATAGATCACTTCAAGGCATCTTTTAAGACTTTATTAACATCATGAAACCATCAATTGATCCTTGGATTACTTACAAACATTAACCACTCGATTAATCACGCGAATGACTCGAAATCGATAAACGAATTGCAACTAAAGCATACCCAACCCTTAAACCAGAGATGGGTGGACAAAATCTATCAAAGACCATTACCCTATGATCTTAGAATGAGGAATTACCTGTAGGGATGATTGAGATCGAAAACTAGAAGAAATCACCACTGGATCGTCTCGAAATCGCAAGAATTGAGAGAAGAGTGCTTAGGGTTTTGAGAGGGAGTTCTTTGAGTGTGTAATCTGATTATAGGAGGATTATAGGTCACGTATATGACCTATATCTGCTGTACCATATTTCTAAACTTGACATCTAGACCCTTGGACTTTCTATCTTTCACTTAATGCCCCTTAAACTCTTACGGGAACACTTTTCATCACTTTAACTCAATCGGGAATACGTATCATTATTATTAATCACTTTACTAACATATTACTTTGTCATAAGACATATTAAACTCTCCACTTGAACATATTTAATGAAATTAATCATTAACACGTAGACACATTAATCATATATAACGATCGTAGTCATTATCGCATAAACATATTAACTATTAAGACGTATAAATCCAACGGAAGGTAAACGTTGACTAACGACATGGTCAATGGTCGACATAAAATGTTTGGGATGTTACATGTTATTTCTTCTATCTTTAGATTTTTTATTATGAAAATGGTTTTCAAGATTTTAATTCGTATCTACAGTGCTGGATCGCTTATGCTGAATTTTGGTTAGAATTCATGTTTCTGGGCCTTTTTTTGGTACAGCAACAACATGGAATGGAAATTGTTATGAGTGTGTGTGTATGAAATCTATATATATATATGTAAGTTCCGACTACAACTCGGTAACCCCACCGTTGGCCGCCATCATTTCACCACCATTAGCCACTGCCGCAAACCCACCACCACGGTACCGTTTTCATACCCATCCCCTTTCACACCCATTTGCTATTCAGTCTCTATCTCTATCTTAGAACCACACACTCTCTCTGTATACATATAAGCAATCACCGCAACCACCGCTGATCCCAACACCACTACCTAATCAAGCAACCCACCCTCTTTTTAGTAAGTTTATTATTTTTTTATTTTCTAAATTATTATAGATTATTTGGTTAATTGTTACATTAATTAATATGTAGGCTTAATTGTTAGATTAGTATATTAATTGTTAGGTTTGTTATTGTATGTTGAAAGTGAGGTTCTTTCTAACGATGCTCTGTTTTTTCATTTTGTATTTTGAATATTGATCATAAAGTTTTTTAATCTTGAGATGAAAAGGGGATGTATTATAGCTATAGTAACTGTTAAAAATTCATAAAGCTTGCATCTTGAGCATAAAGCTTTTGTTGTTGACTAATGATGTTATGGTACAACACTAAGATGACAAATTTTCAAGCTGTTGGATAGTTATAAACGTATACATATTTTATCTGCTATAAAAGCTAAGCTGTGTTTTTTCTTTTATAATTCAGAATAAACGTTTTGTTTACTAGGGAAGATGAAAGACGATTTGTTAATACTTTAGGCTGCTTATTGAGCTTGGATCATCTTGTTTTTTCTTATATGATCAAAAGTCGACGGATAAAGAGAGATATGGGCTAAAAGAGAATTTAGCTCATGAAATGATGAAGAAAAACATTGATGTAAGAAGTAGTAGCTGTAATAGGTCTAATAGTTGGTGATAATTTGTCAAACTAGCATGATGAGAAAGGCTATGGTGTTGGAGATTATTGTCTTCATGTCATCTATTAATACGTACATATCTCCCTCATAGGCCATGAGGTCAAATTGGGTTACTGGTCAAGTGTTTACAGGACCAGATCCTAAAAGTGAGTTTCTTTATGATTTAAGCAACCGTTTAGGGAGTTGGTTAGGGTTTAGTTAGATTCTAATGCCTTACTTATGGGTATATGTATGTATAAATTTGTATGTATATGTTTATTGTGTATTATTTCTTGCACGAATAAGTAAGGTTGGGTGTGATGTGCATTAACTGTGGTGCTTTCTCCCTATGCATATATTTGTTTTGTTTCCAACTTCTTGTTGATTTTAATAGTTTTTTGTTTGATATTTGTAACTGTTTCTTTTTGATTGTCGTTGTAGGCTAAATTCATAAAGCTTGCATCTTGAGCATAAAACTTTTGTTGTTGACTAATGATGTTATGGTACAACACTAAGATGACAAATTTTCAAGCTGTTGGATAGTTATAAACGTATACATATTTTATCTGCTATAAAAGCTAAGCTGTGTTTTTTCTTTTATAATTCAGAATAAACGTTTTGTTTACTAGGGAAGATGAAAGACGATTTGTTAATACTTTAGGCTGCTTATTGAGCTTGGATCATCTTGTTTTTTCTTATATTCATAAAGCTTGCATCTTGCGCATAAAACTTTTGTTGTTGACTAATGATGTTATGGTACAACACTAAGATGACAAATTTTCAAGCTGTTGGATAGTTATAAACGTATACATATTTTATCTGCTATTGAGCTTGGATCATCTTGTTTTTTCTTATATGATCAAAAGTCGACGGATAAAGAGAGATATGGGCTAAAAGAGAATTTAGCTCATGAAATGATGAAGAAAAACATTGATGTAAGAAGTAGTAGCTGTAATAGGTCTAATAGTTGGTGACAATTTGTCAAACTAGCATGATGAGAAAGGCTATGGTGTTGGAGATTATTGTCTTCATGTCATCTATTAATACGTACATATCTCCCTCATAGGCCATGAGGTCAAATTGGGTTACTGGTCAAGTGTTTACAGGACCAGATCCTAAAAGTGAGTTTCTTTATGATTTAAGCAACCGTTTAGGGAGTTGGTTAGGGTTTAGTTAGATTCTAATGCCTTACTTATGGGTATATGTATGTATAAATTTGTATGTATATGTTTATTGTGTATTATTTCTTGCACGAATAAGTAAGGTTGGGTGTGATGTGCATTAACTGTGGTGCTTTCTCCCTATGCATATATTTGTTTTGTTTCCAACTTCTTGTTGATTTTAATAGTTTTTTGTTTGATATTTGTAACTGTTTCTTTTTGATTGTCGTTGTAGGCTAGATAGATTCAAGCATGTCTTAAGATGCATTTGGTGCCACAATTCAAAGATGTACTGAAGTGGTGCCGATGTTTTGATCCGAAAGTTTGGTGTTGCTGATCTTGATTATAAGATCAATTTCTTCAAATGCACTGATGTGCAAACTGTTTTAACATATACCTTTAATTTCATTGCTTTTAATGATATCCTTGCTGATAATTTGAATGGAGCTATAACCGTCGATTAGTATAAATCATCTCCTCCTTTTGGTTATACAGAAATATAATTACTAACTTCATTCATGTATTTATCCTTTTAAAATATAAACTACAGATGAGAGTGTTTTGCCATGTATATCAGAGTCATAAGAAAATATTATTTCTTTTGAGTTTTCCCACAAGGCCATAATTATTTTCACTTTGTATGCCAGAAGGAAGGGTTTAATTATGTTTAAGCTACCATATTTCACTTTTTTGAGCTAGCCGATTTATTTTATGTCTTTGTTTCTAAGTTTTATGTTGGGATTATGTTAGAAACCATCTATCTATATATTCAACTGTTCAGCCCCAACAGTGACGTTGATGAATTGAGGAAGGACGGCGGCGGCGGTGATGGGAGGATGGCCGACGGAGAGATCTACAGATTTAGATTGCTTTTGACCATTGATTGACTGGAAAAGATGAAAGACGACATTTACGGTGACGGGAACGGGAAAGGCGACATCATCACAGCAGGTATGATGTTGTTGGGTTTTATCTTGTTGCTTTGTATTAGAAGGTTGTTGTCACTTTAATTAAACAAAATCATTTGGTGAACATTTATTTTGTTAGGTTTGGTTAAGAGTCTTCCGCCACTCAGCCGTTTTTTTACATCACCTATCTTCCGGCCGAAACGACGTATATCCGGTTGAAGTGTTCAACCGCTGGTAATGACGATGATAGTTATCATCTTAATGTTGTTGTATTTAAAGATTAATGTTGTTGTATTTAAAGATGAGTTGAAAATTAAAGTTAGACATTATGTTTGTACATTTGTATGGAGACTTTGTGTGTATTTGAAAAAGCTGTACTACATCTATGCATCAGAAGTTGTAATCCATGCATTAGAAGTTGTATCTTGTGCTAACTAAGCTAACTAAGCCAACAACTAAGCCAACTAAGCTGCACTCTAGCAGTTCAGATTTGAATTGTTATATATATATATTGTTTAATGTTAGATGTCATTGGGAGAATTACTTGGTGTGGTGATATGAAGTTTTTTAGAACTGGAGGTAAAGAGAGCAAAAGGAAGAACTTTGACCTCCAAGATTATGAGTAAGCTTTCTTATCATTTATCATCTGTAATAAATGAGGCCAGATTATATTTGTAATTCCATATATGTGATGAAGTAAAACCCTTTTGTAGTGGCAGAAATGTGTTCAAAAAACAGAAGTGTCTCTATTAAAAACTTGTATACGTAGCTACGTGCATGTTGTGGCTGTTTAGTAATTATTGGGAAAATACCAACCATAAAGGCTGATATCTATTTCATTTGACTGCAGTGGAGGCCACACCACCAATTGAGTCAACTTTCTCATTGGATGTAAATTCAAAGCTATATTGGTGAGTTTTGTATGTGCTCATGATTATATTTGCGTCTTACACTTTATTGTTTGGTGTTCTTTTGATAGTTATCGCTTTTAAATTTATGCATAATCGTGAGTCACTGAATGAAAGGATGGCGATGAGTGTTAATTAAACTGCAGTATCATCAAATGGATCTCATATTGGATTCTAACTTTAACTTGAAACGCCTCGTGGTTTATCTTTCAAGGAAAAGCAACAAATTATACCGGTATAGTAACATTAAGACAATCAAATTACACCGTGTATATTTGTAGGTCTTCTACTATACCAAAGGAGATATAGAAGCGGTTCTACTTCTAAAATAGTTGCCACATAATACATTGATTTGTCTAAGACGGACTAATAAAGATGGCAACATGGGTGGGTTGGATGCGGGTTTGGTCATAACAAGTCTTTTTAGTACATCCTTTTTAGTACATCTCATGCTAACTTGAAACACTTGTTTTTATTAGTAACCTGCAACTCATTCAACCTATTCTCTTTTTAGCTAAATATTTGACCCATTTGCTCTTTCATTACTAAATGGTTGAAGCCGACACATCTATATGGACCAAAGTGCTCTGCTAATTATCTTGCATAACTAACTGTTATACATTTTTAATCTTATTAATAGGCTATAAAGAAGAGACTCTTCATTTGTATGCAAGGTTAAAAGAGTAGTCATACTTGGCAATGCTTTCTTTGCACTTGGAAACATTAATCCGCCTGATGAAGCAAATGTACAGAATATTTGTTCCTTGAAACTATTTTCTTCTTACTAACTGGTTCATTTCTGTTGGAGAGTCAAATCTTCATTTGGACATGAAGTCATTATTTTATATGTACATACAGATTTACGGACCTGAAGCTGCAAACATTGTATTCGATTCTGGTGCAAATATAGATGTTGTTGGCATAAATATCAAAACACAACTTAAAATGTCAGGTTTGTTTCATCTTATCAACTATATTACTTGAACCGAATCAACTAAACGTCAGGTTTGTTTTATTAAAAGAATTGACCAACATTTGAGGGTTTCATATGATGATCTTGATGACCTTAGGCAAACTAAAGGGAAACATGTTGTTTTCGTGTTAGAGTAGTATGTTCTATCGCGATTGGCATGTGAAGTCGTTTGATAGTACTTGATTAATTTCTCCAGGAATTTTCCTTCATGACCCAACCTCTGGAAGCAAGTTATGCAGTTAAAGAATGTAAGTTACCTTAAGCTCTTTGGTTTTAAAGATTGTTCGAAGTTAAATATTTGAGATGGAAATTAATGTATTGTTCCACTAATTATAAGGTTAATTTTTACTAGAACGGCAAATAATAATGCTCGGTGATCCTTTATAAGATTGAACTTAGGGTTTTAAATGAAGACAAGGATCTTTTGCTGTCTCGACTAATTAATAAGTCAGTTTTAGTTGACACATCAAACACTATGCAGACTATCATTTAGAAGATCGAACTTATGTTTAATACAACCTGTCCATAGATTATTCAAACTTTGTAAGTTTAATACCATATAAACTAATTATTTAATTTTCTTCTTAGAGGTTTCAAATATAAAGATCGTGTTATATGTGACTAAAGAGCTTGGATTTAGTTTTATGACCTCTGATTATTCTGCTATTGTTTCATAAAGTGAAAATCTTGGAGCTTTGAAGTTCTGACCATAGAGATTTTTGCCTCAAAGTAATTGGTGTGAAATGGCCATATCTACTATATATACTCGATTTGAAATACATATTTGCAGGCATTAGACTCCTTCAATATTAATTTGGCGTCACCAGTATACTATGTCAAGTTTACAAGTCTCGCCATCCTGGCTAGCGTGTTCATGTTTAAGGTAATTCAGAATGTATTGCATCAAGTAGAAATGGCATAATATGCTAATCCTTTTTGTCCGGGGTAGGTTGACATGAAATCCATGATTCCTACAAATATTTTTTTTGTGATAAAGTAGATCAACCTTTCATAGTAATTTTTTTTTGTTTTTTGTTTTTTGGAATAAAATTAGTCAAGCTGGACCCGAAGTCAAGCCCAAGATAAATTTCTAAGCATATTGCACATGATGTCTCATTTATAGCTAGCGAAATATTGTTTTTTTAAATAATTAGTCTTTTATTTTTGATATGAAGATCTTGTGAGGTTATTTGATGTCGTTGAAATTGGTCAGCTTGATATGACTTTCGGATCGTTAGTGAATCAAATGCAACTTTCTGTCCTTATTATGCGGTGTGTGTAACGAGCCGACACTTGAGAGATATCTTTATAAATAGATGGGGTTGCGAAGCACCAAACTTTTTTGCACCGACTTTAGTAATGCACGGCCAATTTCATACTAGTATATACATATATACATACAAAAATATGTAATTGATATAATAACAATGCCCAACAACAATAGATAACTTTTATAAATAAAAGACAGACTGTCTTGAGGGAGAGAAACAAATAATAGGTAAAATAGATAACTTACAATCTTGAGGGTTTGCCCAACAACACCATGAACATATATAATTATAACGTTATTACACACCTGAATCTAACTAAGAGAAATCAAAGTTGACAACCTCAAGGATGTTGTCATTTCAACAGGAATATTTCTACTTAAATCGGATAGGTACAAGTTGTAATAACTTCAACTTACCTTTAATTGATTTCTATGGGTTTACTTCGGGCAGCATACAGGTTCAATTGATTTCTTGAGAATTAATATCGTCTCCCATTGAGGGTCAATCTGTATAATTCACATTGTGTATAAGAGCACTGAATAAAGTGATGTAGAACATAGATGCATTCAACACGTCTACCAACATGAGAAAGAAGCAAAAGAACATAGAGCCAGCTCAGCACAAAATTATATGGTCAATGCGAGTGAAACAAACTAAAGAAACTAATTAAGAAAATATGGCCTCCATGACCATGTAGGATATAGAATGTGGTTTGCACATGCATACCAAACTACAACTTCACACATTCAACTTCTGGAGGAAAATAGTTGCAGCATTTGAGTGGCATCTTTCATGTTATAACTTATAACTTTTTTGTCCTGTTTTTCACTCATTATAATATAAAGTATAGACTCTATAGACTAGTTACGTTCACATGAGCGTACAAAATCCTAGCATGATTTGAGTTACTTGATCATAATCTTCACAACTTTTTAATAGAGGTTGAAGTTTCTCGTTTATTATTATTTTTTTTTTCATACATAATTTCAAAATATATTATATATTTATCATATAAAAATCCCAATCCAAATACCCCTTGATGACTCCCCATGTCGCCAAAAACTCAACTCTCCACCTCCCCAAGTCAGGTCTGAGTCACGAGTTTCCCAACCTTGCTTTGCAACAAGTTTAGAAAGAAAGGCAAAGCAACATTGGCCATGTTTTTGCAACATGCCAGCTAATATAACTCAGATCTGTGACTTCCAGATTAGAAACAATTACCAGTATTCTAGAATGAGCAAAAAGAATAGAAGTTTCACGAGGTGCATGAGATTAAAAGACAATACCTCCAAGCAACAATCAATTACGAGTCTACTCCTTGAATAGTCTCCCCTTTTGTAGTATCGAAGAGCAAGTAAATACATCTCTTCTTTCAATTGCAAAGGGTTTCTAGAGTCAGCCACCTTAGCACCCACAACTAAGTGAAAAATAATATAAAAGTAAGCAAGTGAGGTAAGATCCCCAATGTTGAAAAGAAAATGATCATCTTGAAATGCTGAAATAATAAAAAGATAGAAACTAGAAGTTATAACAGTTTGAGTTACCTTTCTTAAAACGGTCTTTAATTGATGTTATTGCCTGTAAAATCCACAATTCAAAATTGTATTAAATAGATGCATATAACATCTCAACCAATATGAGGAAACATAGCTCAGTACACCAAAACCCTCGCATGATTAAAGTGAAACAAACAAGAAAGCTAATCTAGAAAGCATGACCTCAGTGACCCATGAATATGTAAGTAGGCTAGTTGGTCCAACTACGCCAATGCCAACACCAACTATCATTGAAGCAACGCCTATCATGCCCATTAATCTATCTGCATATAATATAACAAAACAGTGACAAAACAACAACTTCATTTCCGGAAGAGTTCAAGGGAGAACTTACACAAATTTCACCAACCTTTCTTTAGGCGAACTTCCAGTATGTACTTGAGATTACTTAGCTCGACACATTTAGGTGTTATCTATAAATCCACATATACAACATGAGTATTTGAGTCAAACACTGTAGAAACTGGATGCATTTGATATCTCAATTTTCTCAATCAGAGAAAACAGAGACGAACATTCCAAAAGATAACTTGATCAAAGCATGTGAAACCAACTAAATAGACTAGTTGGATGACCATCGTGTAGTACATATACATACAAGCTACAGAATGATTCAAACTATAGCTAACTGCAGCTTAACAAATTTGTACTTTTATAAGAAAAAAACATGTAGCAATTAGAAGGACAACTTTCAGAAATTCATTATCTTCAAGATTTCACTCATAATAAGAGCAAGATTTTCTATTTGAATATACTTGTAGCCTTAACAAATTTGTACTTTTATAAGAAAAAAACATGTAGCAATTAGAAGGACAACTTTCAGAAATTCATTATCTTCAAGATTTCACTCATAATAAGAGCAAGGTATTCTATTTGAATATACTTGTAGCCTTCGTAGAAATATTGATTACTAACTTATTAATCCTTGTGAGTTTGAGTATTTGGATCATCTGTGTCAAATGTCTAAAGAGTATTTAGAATAATTTTTTGTAAATAATGATGCTACAAGTGTTAGAGTGTTATGTTTAAAACTAAGAAACCCACGTACGTAAGGATCGGAACTCTTGGCAGAAGAACACCACCGTTGAATGCGAGCATGTCAAATTAGTCTAGAAAAGTCGCAACGCATAGTGTAAATAACCATGCAATCGATTCTGTAAATCAACGATTGTATACCAATTAAGGTTAGTTTGATTATTGTTGTTATTCATTGATCAAAGACAACCAACTGTGGTATTGCTTTCTACCATGAGTTTTCGTTTTGTGCAATCCTTTGTTTTTGAGTGTGAATCAATAGTAAAAAAGATAAATAAAAGACGGAAATCATTCAGAGGACTGATTTAGACACAGTGAGACTTAGAGTAGAACAATTGGTTGGGAAAAAAATCGATTCAGAGCTTCGTTTTAAAAAATGTGAGGTGTACAAAGGCGACAAGGTCCATTAACGAAGCGCAAAGTGCAAAAGCAGCAGAATTTTGGTGCCTAACGTGAAAAAATTTTTACGAACCAATTATATAGTCTTTATAAATTCATAAAAAAACAAAACTACTACATGCATTCCCGCGTAATGCGGCGGCAAGTGGTGTAGGTAGTTGATGTAAATGAGGTAGTGTAATTTATTTAGGAGAAGGATAGAGGTTGTAAGGTTAAATTAGGAGCCTAATAAGTAATAACTAGCAATCTGGAACTCATGTACAAAACCTGCAACTAGTTTTGGGACAAAGCGACAGGAGGAGCGCCTTGATGTGCTTTGGATTAATTGCGCCTAAGGCACTTTTCTAGACCAAGATTCAGAAAGAAGCCAGATTATGGTTCACGATTCATTATGAGAGGACAAAACAAATTTATTGAGAACAAATTGCAAAACAAGATCAGGGAGAGAAAAAAAAGACGAATATGTTCGTTGGCACTGGGCAGTGGAGTCGCGAACCGAAAAAGTAGGGTTGCAGGACTCGCCGCCGGTTTTTTGAGTCAATTAAGAATAAAAGGGGGTGGGTACTTAAGAATTCAAGTCTTATATTACTTTAACACTTAATTACTTCAAACTTTATCTATTAGGAGAATGGATTGAAAAAAATAGAATTCGTCCATTACGATTTGTGTTAAAAAAACATCAGAACAGTTGAAAAATTATTGGAGTTACACAAAAAAAAGTCAAGTATTACTAAAATCATATTGCTTTAGAAGAAATACAAACCCAAAAGTATGTTGGAAGATACAAACACAAACACAAACAAAATTCTCGTTGTTTATAAAGAAATGGCACACCGTTATCATGATATCAATGCCCAATTCTGAACAATACTGATACATCATCGGCATTAAGAGTGAAGATATCAATGGCAAATGGAATATGGGATTTAGTTGAAGGAACAAGAACATCGATAGAGATAGATGTAAAAGGGGATAGTATTGCATCAGCATACAAATTTCAAGATTACCAGAACATTTGCAACAACTGCAATCAGAATTTGAGATATTCGCAACATAAAAATGAATAATAGATTCATTTGCTGGTAAGTAGACGGGTATAATTACAAAGGATGCTACATGGGGATTAAAGTTTGATCAACAAATGATAGTGAGAAAACTATTTAATACAGTACAGATAAGTTTGTACCAATAGCAGCATCCACTTAATTGATTGTTGATTTTAAGACTGTAAAGTTGAAGGAGATTATCGGGAAACTAAAGATTTATGAAGGCAGGTTCAGAAAAGGAAGTTAGGAAGATAATGGTGAGAAGTTGTTCACACGTCAACAGAATGAGAAAATAATACGCAAGGAAAAGGTGTACAAAAAGGTAGTAATCAGAAATGAGGAGGAGGCCAAGACAAATTTGGGAGAGATGACAAGAATGGAGATAGTTATGATAGAAAGAAGAGAAGTAGTGGAGATCAAAACTATCCTAGAAGATATATTAGAGAAATAGATTCTTACAATTGCCATAAGCTTAGAGATTATGCATCGGATTCGCCAGAACCGGATCATAGAAAAGTGAAAGCAAATGCGGTAGAAGAGCATGAACAACCGACCCTCTTAATGGATATTAACGAAGAAATAGGAAGTATGAGACAAATACTTCAAATGAGAAAGAAAGTAGTTTCTAAACATCATTAGCAAAGTATTTTAGTTGGAGAAAATTGGAGATGTCTCTTCATGAGTTTGAAGTAAAAGAACAAGAGCTAAGACCGAGTTTTGAAATAAAGAAAGGTGAATGACAAAGAGAAGCCATTTCAAGATAAATAAACATGGAAATGGAGAGCTTAAAGAGTTCGAAAGAAGTTAAGCAAGAAATGGGAAGAAAGCTAAAGTTCAAAGACTAAGACTTACTGTAACCTGCTCAAGAGAAAGGTGATGGAACTTGAATATATTGAAGACATGGACTATTGGATTAAGTAATCAATTGCGGTAATTTGTGTCAAGTGTCTAAAGTGTATTTAGAATTGAATATGTAAAGTATGAAACTAGAAGGTTAGCGTGTTATGTATGAAATTTAAAAAGCCACGTACCTAAGGGTTGCAACTCTTGGCAAAAGAACACACATGGTGGATATGAGTATGTGGATTTGTTTAGAAAAGTTGCAACGCTTAGAACAATTATAATTACCCATGTAATCAAGTCTACAAATTTATAATCGTGTATCAGTCAAGAATTAGTTTGATTATTGTTGTTATTCGATCGTTTAAAGGTTTCAAGACAACAAACAGATAATGTTAGCAACTAGACTTAAGAAATTATTTAGGATGAGCATATAGAATGTAAAAAAGCTTTAATAGGTGAGTGGAGCTAAAAGATGATACCTCCAAGCAGCGATTAACAAGGTCCATGCTCTTCAAGTAGTGTCCACTTTTATAATACACAATGGCAAGTTCATACATCACTCTTCCCTTTTCCCAAGGGTTATTGGTGACGAGCAATGAACCTATCCCAACCAAGTAAACAATAAAGTAAAAGAAATAAAAGTAAATATGATCATCTTGAATGATTTGAATTACGAGTTCACGTTAAACAATCCAAAAACCTATCATGGTAATTGCGTTACTTTTAACAATTAAGATTTCCTTAAACATGAGTAATAATCCAAAATACTGAAAATCGTATATATTCACCTTGAAGCAAAATCAGCGCACATTCTACATCTTCAGGGTCGAATGAGCGAATAAGAAAATATATTAAGCGCCGACGAAGCTTATTCCTTTGTTCATGATAAGAAACTTCGTATTTGCGTTGTTGCAACTATAATGGAATTGAAATTGAAGTAAGATATGTGAAGAAAGATGATGATCATCATGTAATCGTATAGATATGTGAAATTAACAAAACGTGAAACATGCTATATGTTTATCGGCCAAACACATATCCTTAGACTCATCAAAGGATGAGAATAAGAATAATTTAAAATGACAAAGCGAATTTTTCTTACTGAAAAAGCAGACTAGGAGCGGAAGGTGAAAGAGATTAATTACATCAATCTAAACGTCTGATTCGTATTCTCATCTTTGGCAAGTTAGTTATCTCTTTCTTATATGTAAAAAATAAAATAAAATAAAAAATACCGTGATAAATCAAAGGGATTAATTATTAGCAAAGGAGTAATTAAAACTTCTCCCGATATTTCTCTCGCATATAAAAGGGGCAATTGTTTCAATTTATACATTAATATGATTTACAGCAATAATCAACTTAATCAAAATATCCCTTTAAATTTATCAAATTAAAACAATTAACAAAGAAAATTCAAATTATTTGCTAAATTTTTTTGGCAATAGACCGTAAATCAAACTATGGATATTAAAACTAACACAGTAGAGGGTAAGGTCTGTCTACATCATACCTCTCCCATAGCCCGCCTTATGTCGGGATTGGGTACCTTGTTGTTGTTGTTGTACACACACATATATATAGAGAAAGAAGGGCGAAAAACAAACAAGAAAGTAAGTAAATACAGAGAAAGAGTTAGTTACAAGAATAAAGGGAGCATCGAGCCGAGGAAAATACACGTCTAAGCCGGTCGTGAACTCTATTACGGGCAGTATGAAACGCCTGAAAATATATACATCCATGATGTTTTACAGAACGTTCGCCTCCAGAGAAAAATCGAAAAGCGTTATAATGTAATATGGAAAATAAAGGGTGTTTGTTCCTTTTTATTTTTTATATAAGGGGAAACGCATGTTTGTTTGCTGGGTTTTGGGTTTGAGTTTGGATATTGATCCAAATCGTCAAATTCGATACAACTAGTTTTTTTACCCGGCGGAACTCAAATTTATGTCTTGAACTCAAAATTTAATACGGAGTAAATACAATTAAACATGTATCAATAACAATAAAAAATGCAAAAGAATAAAAAGATGTATAAAAACATATGCAATAACTATATTAATGCTTTAAATGTTATAAGAACGTAAGACGTAACGATAATGAAAGTTATTATATATTAAAAACGTTATATATATATAAAGACAGATAAAATAATCAAAACCAAATGTTTAAAAGTAAATCCGTAACTGTGTGAAAGTTGTCTGATAAAAATCCAAAAGTTTAGTGTGATGAAAATGAAAACTTTGATGTAAGGCAAAAGTTAAAAGATAGAAAAAATTAGTAAAAATTATTATATGTTATAAGAACTTGTAAGGCACAAAGGATTTGTAAATTTGTATAGACCTTTTGTATATAAACATAAACAATAACTATATTAATGCTTTAAATGTTACATAAACCTAAGACGTAACGATAATGAAAGTTATTATATATTAAAAACGTTATATATATATAAAAAGACGGATAAAAATAGTCAAAACCAAATGTTTAAAAGTAAAATCGTAACCACGTGAAAGTTATTTGATGAAAACATGAGAACCCAAAAAACTTAGTGTCAAGAAAATAAAACGAAAACTTTGATGTGGAACAAAAGTTAAAAGATATAAAGTTCAGGGGGTTAAACTGAAAAATGGTAAAAATTATTATGTGTTATAAGAACTTGTACATTCTACGCATAAAACATTAATACATTCATATAGGTTTTTAGTATATTATAAATGAGATAAAAGTTAAAAAAATAAAAAATTTAAGGGATTAAAACGAATATTGGTTAAAATTAAAAGGGTTAAAATGAAATTTAGTTAAAATTAATATGTGCTTTAATAGCTTGTACCTTTCATGCTTAAAAGACTTGTACATAACACATTGGTTTTTAGTATGTATATAATATAATATAATTCAATCCATTTGAATCGGAAGATAACAATTGTATTTTGTATAGTTATCTATTCTTTAATATTATCTTATCCGCGTAAAAAATACAGACATTTTTACCTTATAATAATACATGTATTTATGAAACTTGTTTAGAATATCCGGGTTGAAAATTAGCTAGTAAAAATAACATTTTATGATCAACAACACCTTTAATTATTTTTAATAAAAATTTAATATCAATTTGGTAACAATATGTTTTGGTAACAACTAGCGGGGTACCCGCGCGTTGCAGCGGTATCTTTGAAAAAAACGATGGATAAATGTGGCAGCTTTGTTGCGTGAATTCATGAATTAAACATGAGGTTGTATAAAGTTGAAATACCTAATAATCTTAATCGACTGTAATAGTTAAACCGAGATTATTGTCCTCAACATTAACCAATACTTATCAATCCAATGTTTCAAAGATTAAAAAAAAAGTTAAAAAAATAATACTTTCTATCTACATGACGATATGTTGAGATGCTTTCTTGAGAAATTGACCTTCTATAAAATGAAATTTACAACTAACATACCCACCATTTGTCGATGCGACTGATGTTAACAACCAATTGACAAAGTTTAACTTGGGAGACATGCATTTGCATTTAGATAGATTGCTACAAATATGGGATGGATATGCAAATGAGTAGTAGTTAAGTAACGCTTGGCAAGATGGAGATACAAAATCCTTGGCCATGCTCACACATGTATCCCAAGTTAAACTTTCTGTAACCGTGATTTTGAGAGCATATAAGCATCAGCTACACAGTTATAGTGTGAGTCCCAAATATAGATGATTAACTAAACCCGACTGGCAAGTACAACTGATCTTGATTGACAAGTTCAGTTTACGATCCAGATATGGATAACAAGAAACAAATGACTTAAAATAAATGCAAGAACTAAATGGCAGAAACTATATAAAGATATATATATATAATCAAGTATTGAGACACGTTGTGCTTTTTCAATGTATTTGATTTATTGATGTATAAACAAATACAAGGATTGTTGCGGAACAAAGATAAACACCCAAGTGTAAATATCTAAACAATCCCGAAATACAAGTGATCTAAATGACTTGGAAATACTCGTAAGTTTTCTTAGAGTATATCTCACAAGTTGCAATACTAAAGTTTCAAGCTTATTTGCAAGTTGTGAGAAGACTTTGTATTTATAGACCAAGTCCATGATGACGTGGACTGGATCGTACAAATGTGGTTGGGAGCATTTAAGGAATTAAACCTAATTCCTTACACGCTTGTTTTAAGGTAAAGTATATAAGTCAGTTGATGTGACTTATTCTACGTTATTCCCAACCTTTACTTTAACCTTGTACCTTTTATTAATAGATAAATCTATTAAAAAGGGTAAAGATATGTAAAGTAAAAAGTCTTTCTCGTAATCAGTGTAAAGTGTTGTAAGTACTTTATACTGAGATGCTTCAGTTCTTCGATCAGGTAGAATCAATCTTCTGAGCTCCACATCTGAGCTTGATTCTCTTTCTTCAGACTTCAGTCTTTGACTTCATTCTGAACGGTATTCTGATACGTTGATCTGAACTGAAGTGAAGCTTCTGAGAACTAATTCTGAATGACTTCAGAATTTTGTACAAGTGTTGTTCTCAGAACTTCAACTATTTCTGAACAAATTATACTTGGTCGATTTTCGACCTAACAAATTCCCCCTATTTGTTCTGAAATAGTGCATGCATCTTAGACTTCTATCTATACATGTTTGTAAGTCTGAAATGCAAGTTTTGTTTAAGTTGTAAAAAATTTCTAAGTACATCTTATAGATCATTGATGTCTCAGAATTTTACTTGTGATTTTTCTAACTTAAACTTACCATCTACTTATTGGTTACAATTTGCAACATATATATACAAACTGAAATGTTTGTTACAAATGTAAATATATTACAAGTAAATGATAGACTGAAAAAGAAACTACTTCTTAGCAGGCCTTGAACCAGAAGGTGCTTCAGTAGGTTTCCTTTTCAGTGGAGAATGATCTTTCTTTCCAAACAATCTGCCTTCAATCTCTACCTTGGCCTGCATTTTTGTTGTATTCTGGATAACCATGCACCACTCAAAGCAGATTTCGGCTTTCCCTTCAATATTTGGATCATCTCCCTATGCTCAGATATGCCAAACTCGTGCACTGAAACTTGATTATATTCTTCAGCTGCCCTACCTTCTCTTTTCACAATCAAATCAAACAACTTCAATCCATCAGCCTTTGTAACTTCCATATCAATGATTTTGGCTGGATGTGATCGATGATTCATATAATGATCATACTGATCCTTCTCATTTTTTCTTTCAAGTTCAACAGCATCATCAGTCATTGGTTTGAAGGTAGAAAGGTCAGCATCACGAATGTTCTTTCTTGAAGACCTTGTTCCAGTCACTCTGGGCTTTGTGGGTGGCCTAGCCAATTCCTTTTCAACCTTCAGAACTCCAGCCAGAATTTCCTTCTTTTTAATTGCCATCTCTTTTTCTCTGTTTTTCACCAAGTCCTCAATGGACATTTTGAAAGTGAGATGGTCCATCTTTTGTTCTAAGGGAGAGTAGTTCACCCCATATTCATACTCGAGCATATCAACAACAGCCTTCTGCACTCTTGGATCATTTTTAATTTTCTGATATCTTTCTAGTGAGAGACCAAGAGCTGCAGCATCAATATGATCAAGGGTTCCCATTTTCTGATGTTGAACCCTTTCTCTTTCCTTATTTTCTCCCCACATAATAAATTGATTAGAAACTTGCTTCTGCAAAGTCTCTAATTTCTTGCTATCAGCATTAGGATCATGAATTGGATAGCCTTGTTCATCAACGTTTTCACCAACCACCAAACCAGAACCCTTAGCATTTTTCTTTGTTGGTTCTTCCTCAATGGGGCCTTGCCCTTATCTTTCTTACCAGATTCAGATTCAGTTTCTCCCCCTGAACTGAGGCACTACCAGATGGCACCTCAGTTTGCTTCTTGGTTGCTTCAATCATTTCTTGAGTACTAGCCAGCAAACCAATAGACACACTTCCCCCTTTGGGAATCTCTGAAGGCATTTTAGCATAAAGGTCAATTGAGTTTTAATTGCCTTTAGTGGTTCCCAACTTTGTTGTTCTAGGCAATCACAAATACCCTTTGCCATTGTAGCAAACTGAGCCCTTAATCTGAATGATGAATTAAGGTTCAGTGCTTCTTGATCTTTCAAGTTCTTCAACATTTTTCTATCGTCTTCAGTGAATGAAGCAGGGGGAGGAGGGGCAACTACACTTTCCTTCTTCAGAAGAGTTAGAATTTCATCTAACTGCTTTGACTGGTTCTTGACTGAAGTATCAAGGGCTGAGATAGATGTATGAATTTCTTCCACAACTTTGTCAACCTTCTTGTTTGTATCTTTATCAGCCTCCTCAACCATCAATCTTATCTTCTGTTCAACCTTCTCAGAAACTGAAGCAGAAATCTTAGCAATCCAAGTCCAGTGAGTTTAGAGTCAGTGCTCAGTTTTGCCAACCAGAAACACGACACAGGCCGCTAGAGAAGTCCCAATTTCTTTTTCATTAACACTGGGCTTCTTCACCAACTCATTCACTTCCTTCCCGGCTGCCATGACTTCTTGTTTCATTAATTCAACGCTGGATGTCAAGTTCGCAACAACTGAAGCTTGAACATCCCTTTTGGTCAGTCTGAAGGCGTCCCTGATTGCAGAACTGATGTTATTGCAAGCAAAGACCAATTCATTTAGCTTCCCAGCCACCAATCCTTCATTCCCAGCAACTTTGGTCAACTCAGTTCCAAGAAATAACTGAGCACCTTTCAAATCAGCTAGGGACTTAGTGTTGGCAGTTAGAGATTTTGATAAGTTCTCGACCTGAACAAGGAGGTTCTGAACTTCGGCGTTTGATTTCTCTAACTGTGCTTCCACACTCAAAGGAGGAGGTGGTTGTGTAGAAGCAGAAGCAATGAAGGGAAGAGTTCGAAGGCCAGCCAGAGTCTTTTCCAATTGAGCTTCAGATGGACCCTCAGATTCAGTTTCAGAGTCCAACTCTTTTTGCTCTGGCTCATCAAAACTCCTTGGCCTTGGAACATTATGAATTTGTGGATGAAGGTGATGTAGTTGTGGTTGAAATACTGGTGAAGTGACATAGGCAGGTGTTGAGCCATGTGGAAAGTAAGGATGTTTATGTGAAATTTGTGGTGGTTGATATGGTTGTTCAACATTTTGGATTTCTGGGGGAGGTTGGACGTTTGCGAGGCTGAAGGTTGGCTCAGAATCAAAAGACTGATTCTCCTCCAGTAAACCCTCGTCAAACTCAAAGTCAGCAAAGGAATCGAGATTCCCTTGAGGTGGCTCATCTTCATCCCAGAGGTCAGTCGAAACTGCAGTCTGATCAGATATGCCCTAGGTTCAGATCACTGGTACCTGAACCTGATACTGGTTCAACAACTGCTACTGCAGATGCATCGTCACCGAATTTATAAGTTGGCTCAGCCGTAGCTTCATCACCAGTGATAGTAGACACGAGGGTTGCCTTAATGACTCTCGTACCATCATCAAGAATCACTTCATCGGCCGTAGAGTCTGGAATCTCAGTCTCAGGTGGTGTCACACCAAAGACTTCATCAATTCGTGCTTCAGAAGAGTGTAAGATTTGTGAAGTTTCACGGGGTGCATGTGCAGACACGGTCTCTACTGTGTGTTGGGCGGACACACTTATATTTTCTTCACCATCTCCTCCTAAATAAGTTTTGGAGATGGTTGCTTGTGGGTTTCCCTTTTGACTCGATTCTTCTGGTTCTTGTTGGGAAGAACCAGAAGGGTTAGCTTCGGTATCTATGTCCTTGGGCTGTGAGGACGGCTTAAATTTACGACGTTTTAATAAGCCCTTTGGAGATCTTGAGAGATCTTTTGGGAGATCCTCAGGTTGGTCAGTGGAGGAGGTAATTGGTGGTTGGGTGGAAGAAGTTGTTTGAGATTTGAACAACTTAATCATTTTACCACCAGGTGCACCAATGGGTCTCGCATTCTTTTGCGACCCGCTCGGTGACCTTTCTGAGTCAGCCGGTCGTGCTGATTTCAGTTTTAGATATTACCTGAAGCATAGCAGCAGAGAGTTCTGGCTCTTGTTCTGAAGTGGATGCCTTAGAGAAATCTCTGCAGAACTCTGGTGCTGATAGCTCAGGCCCTCCATTGTTGTAAGCATCACCAAGTATATTCATGAAACAGATGCTCAGAAATCGTGCAAAGGCAATGTGTAGACTTCTTTTGCCCTTTAATTTACCAACTAACTGAGAGAAGAGTATCTCAGCGAAGTCTACCTGAATGCCATGCCACAAATAATAACCCATCTCCACTTGGGGCAGCGAAATCTGGTCTAAACCACCATGAGTTTCCCCCAAGCACTCAACAATTTGAGTCCAGAAGAACCTCCAGCAATTGCCAAACCCAGACAGAAATATGTGTCCGGAGGTCTTCAATTCATCATTGGCATCAACCATGCCATCATGGCCCATAGCCAGTAAAACTTCCTGAAGTTGATTCCTTTCAGTCTTTTGGCATAGACTGAAGGTGGTTGAAGATAATTCAGTTGAAGGGCCTCCCTGAACCCATCAAGAGAAATGATACACTGCAAGGTACCATCATTTAACGTGAAAGCAATGGATTTTTCATCCTTGCTAACGATTGCAGTGTACCAGAATTCAAGCAAGTATCTATGATACAATGCTTGTGGATTTGCAGTCAAGGCAAAATGGAGAGGAGATTCTTCCCAAAACTTATTGATCCTCCCCATTAAATTTTTTGATTTTATATTTAGAAGGGCAATAAAGTTGTTCATATTAAAACGAAGGGTTGAAGGAGAAAAACCCTTTGGCCATATAGGCGATGGCTTGACTGCACTTAGCGGATTGTAATCAAAACTAATTAAAGATTTGATTTGAGAAGATGATGATGTTTTTGCCATTATTTTCTACAAGATGAAACTGAAAAGGATGATGAATTTAGGGTTTTGGAATTTGGAAGGAATGAGAGAATGAGAGAGAATGATGATTGAGAGTAAATGAGAAATGAAGTAAATGAAGGAATTGTTTTGGGAAAAGTATTTATATTTATGGTGGAATGCAAAGAGTTTCCAAAATAAATAAAATTTAAAAAGTAATTTTGAATTTTAAACCCATTTGAAATCAATTTTGATCGGGTTTCAAATCCGAAAATAATTTTGAGAACACGTCCGCATTAAATGCAATAACGGTTGTGGCCCCACTTTTCAGAAAACTTTTCAACACTCTTAATGAAAAAGTGATCATTACTTTTTATTTACGGCGCCACTTGTGTGCCACGTCAGAAAATACATCATTATTCAAACATTATACATTAACCCTCACGTGTACACACAACGACCTAGTATCCAAAAGACATTACAAAGGACTGACTTATTTCAGAAAGGACTTGATAAATCTGAGCATGATCAGAACTATTGGATCTGAACCATCTAAGTTTATCAATTCTTTTCAGTTGAAGTGCATTTCAGAAATTCTGATGCATTTCAGTCAAAATATTTTTCAGAAAACAAAGTTCCCCCTTAGAGAAAAACTTCTTTTAAACACAAAAATATTTGACACTTCCCCCTGAGGTGATGTTATTCAGGATTTAACATACCTAACTCACTGATGAGATGTTTAAACGTTTTGACATCCAAGGGTTTTGTAAAAACATCAGCGAGTTTGG
>CM067173.1:127297222-127404722 GCA_034093135.1 Erigeron breviscapus
TCATATTAAAACGAAGGGTTGAAGGAGAAAAACCCTTTGGCCATATAGGCGATGGCTTGACTGCACTTGGCGGATTGTAATCAAAACTAATTAAAGATTTGATTTGAGAAGATGATGATGTTTTTGCCATTATTTTCT
This sequence comes from Erigeron breviscapus, assembly GCA_034093135.1. Taxonomy (NCBI): domain Eukaryota; kingdom Viridiplantae; phylum Streptophyta; class Magnoliopsida; order Asterales; family Asteraceae; genus Erigeron; species Erigeron breviscapus. The sequence goes on from CM067173.1 coordinate 127,297,361, forward strand.
ACAAGATGAAACTGAAAAGGATGATGAATTTAGGGTTTTGGAATTTGGAAGGAATGAGAGAATGAGAGAGAATGATGATTGAGAGTAAATGAGAAATGAAGTAAATGAAGGAATTGTTTTGGGAAAATATTTATATTTATGATGGATACAGAGTTTTCCAAATACACTTAATTTTGAATTTTAAACCCATTTGAAATCAATTTTGATCGGGTTTCAAATCCGAAAATAATTTTGAGAACACGTCCGCATTAAATGCAATAACGGTTGTGGCCCCACTTTTCAGAAAACTTTTCAACACTCTTAATGAAAAAGTGATCATTACTTTTTATTTACGGCGCCACTTGTGTGCCACGTCAGAAAATACATCATTATTCAAACATTATACATTAACCCTCACGTGTACACACAACGACCTAGTATCCAAAAGACATTACAAAGGACTGACTTATTTCAGAAAGGACTTGATAAATCTGAGCATGATCAGAACTATTGGATCTGAACCATCTAAGTTTATCAATTCTTTTCAGTTGAAGTGCATTTCAGAAATTCTGATGCATTTCAGTCAAAATATTTTTCAGAAAACAAAGTTCCCCCTTAGAGAAAAACTTCTTTTAAACACAAAAATATTTGACACTTCCCCCTGAGGTGATGTTATTCAGGATTTAACATACCTAACTCACTGATGAGATGTTTAAACGTTTTGACATCCAAGGGTTTTGTAAAAACATCAGCGAGTTGTTTATCAGTGGGAATGAAATGAAGTTCAATATCACCTTTAATAATGTGGTCTCGAATGAAATGATACCTGAGGTCGATATGCTTGGTTTTGGAGTGCATGACAGGATTGTGAGAGATGGCAATGGCACTGGTGTTATCACAAAATATTGGAGTCTTTGTATACTTAACACCATAATCAGTTAGTTGGTTCTTCATCCACAAAATCTGAGCGCAGCAACTGGCTGTAGAAATGTATTCAGCTTCAGCTGTGGAGAGTGATACTGCAGTCTGTTTCTTACTTGTCCAACTAACCAATTTGCCACCTAGGAAATGACAACCACCTGTGGTACTTTTCCTATCTATCTTACAACCTGCATGATCAGAATCTGAATAACCCATTAGATCTAGACTTGAGCCTTTGGGATACCAAAGACCAAGTCTGGGGACACCTTTAAGGTATCTGAAAATTCTTTTTACAGCATTTGCATGTGCTTCTCTGGGATCAGACTGAAATCTTGCACAAAGGCATGTTGCAAACATTATGTCAGGTCTACTTGCAGTTAAATACATGAGGGATCCCACCATTCCACGATATTTTGTGGGATCAACTGGTTTTCCATTAGGATTTGAATCCAAAGTTAATGGTGCAGAAATGGGAGTATCTTTTGATGAGACTGAATCAAATTGATATTTCTTTAGCAAATCTCTAACATATTTTTCTTGATTTATAAAAATACCATCACTGGTTTGTTTCACTTGTAAACCCAAGAAATATGTTAGTTCACCCATCATACTCATTTCATACTCAGATGACATAATTTTGGAAAACTTTTCACACATTTTGTTATTTGTAGAACCAAACACAATATCATCAACATAAACTTGTACAAGTAAGATATCACTTTTATCATGCAATATGAATAAAGTGTTATCTTTAAAACCATTTTTCAGAAGATGTTTAGTAAGAGTATCATACCAGGCTCTAGGTGCTTGTCTCAGACCATATAAAGCTTTGTTCAGTCTGTACACCCAATGAGGTCTTTCTTCATTTATGAATCCTGGTGGCTGATATACATACACAACTTCTTCCAATTCACCATTCAAAAATGCACTTTTAACATCCATCTGATAGACTTTGAACTCATGATGAGCTGCAAAAGCTAAGAAAATTCTGATAGCTTCTAGTCTAGCAACAGGTGCAAAAGTTTCGTCAAAGTCTACTCTTTCTTCTTGTGAGTAACCCTTTGCAACAAGTCTTGCCTTGTTGCGAATCACATGACCATCTTCGTCCATCTTGTTTCTGAAGACCCATCTTGTCCCAATTGGTTCTTTCTTTAGATTACTGGGACAAGGAACAAGTTCCCAAACATCGTTCCTCTTGAACTGGTTAAGCTCATCTTGCATGGCTTCAACCCAGCTAGGATCGTTCATAGCCTCGTCAATCTTCTTTGGTTCTATTAGAGATAAGAAGCTGACATTTAAGCATTGATCGCTTGTGGCTCTTCTGGTCTGAACCCCACTAGTGGAATTCTCCAATGATTTGCTCGATTGGATGTGCTCTTGTCCACTTAGTGTAATGACCAGGATGAACAATGATATCAGTGCAAGAACTCCTCTGATTACTTCAGGAGGTGTTTCAGAAAAGACCACTTCAGTCTCATCTTCTTCCTCCTGCAGATCATGATTTGCATCATGAAACTGTTCAGATAGGGGTATTTCAGTGGAGCCTGATATCAGAGGTGAAGCAGCATGTACATCTGATCCAATAGTCAGTTCAGAAGGTAGTTTGAAACTGACTGGAGGATAAAATGGAATGTTGCTCTGCTTGTTTATTGTTGGTTCTGAACTGAGATGTTCAGAAGCAGGTTCAGGTGACTGACCAGATTCAGCAATAGGATCAGAATCACCAAAACTTATTGGACTTTCTGAGGGTGGTACAGAGGTGGAATTCTTAAAGATTGCAGAATTGGATTCATCAAAGGTAACATGAATTGACTCATCAACCTTTTCAAGTCTCTTGTTAAAGACTCTAAAGGCTTTGCGATTTGATGAATATCCTAGGAAGTACCCTTCATCAGCTTTTGCATCGAATTTTCCAAGCTGACTGGAATCATTCAGAATGTATACTGGACATCCAAATACATGGAAGTATCCAATATTAGGCTTTCTATTTCTGAGTACTTCATAGGTCTTCTTGTGTCTTTTGACATAAACAGATCTGTTCTGAGTGTAGCAAGCAGTTGCAACAGCTTCAGCCCAGAAATTCTTGGGAAGATCAGATTCATTCAACATACTTCTAGCAGCTTCAATCAGCGTCGATTCTTTCTTTCTACAACACCATTCTGCTCTGGTGTGTGTGCTGAGGAGAAGTTCCTGAGATATGCCAGTTTCAGTGCAGAAGGACTCCAGAGTGGAATTTCTGAATTCTGTTCCATTGTCACTTCTGAGCTGACAAACTTTTCGCTTATACTTGAGCTCAATTTGTTTGATGAGAGCAATGATTTCAGCAGCAGCTTGACTCTTGGATCTGAGGAAAGTCACCCAGCAATATCTTGTATATTCATCAACAATAACAAGGGTGTACTTCTTTCCCGCTCTGGTCTGAACATTCACTGGTCCAAAAAGGTCCATGTGAAGCATGTGAAGAGGTTCAGTTATACTAAAACTTTGTTTTGTCTTGAATGAAGCTCTTTTCTGCTTACCCATTTCACAACCTGGACATGGCTTGTCTTTATTGAAAGACATAGAGGGTATCTCATCAACAAGTTGTTTTCTAGACAACTTATTAATATTCTTGAAGTTCAGATGGGATAATCTCTTGTGCCACAACCAGTTTGTGTCTTCATCTACCTTTGAGTAGAAACATTGTTCAGTGGTAGAAGGATTCATATCAATGATATAAATGTTTCCCTTTCTTGGTGCAATCAGTACTACCTTTCCATCTCTGTTGAATATGGTGCCTTGTGAAATATCAAATAAAACCTTGAAGCCATCATCACACAGTTGACTGACACTGATCAGGTTATATTTCAAACCGTTCACATATGCAACACGTGTGAATTTGACTTGACCATTATTCACCACACCATATCCCTCAGTTTTTCCATTACCATCATTTCCAAAAACTATCGAGGGCCCCTCTTGCACCCTATATTCCTCTAGCAGGGTCTGATAACCAGTCATGGTTCGGCCAGCAGCACTGTCCAGAAACCATATATTCTTCTTTCGGTCTCCCTGCACACAAACAAAGATTAGTTCTTTTTGGGAACCCATCTATGGATGGGTTCACTAGACTCTCCCTTAGCAGTCTCAGATTTCTTTGGTTCATAGGGAACAGAAGGATCAAAGGGGATTTCAGTCATTATTTCAGATGACAGGAAAATAGTTGGTTTGATGGGGTTTTCAACCTTTTTCTTTTCAGATTTCTGCTTGATTTGCTTCGAAAAAGGTTTTGTATTTTGTTTAGGTTGAAGAGGAGGAGTTTCAACATTTTTTAAACGTGCATTGCAACTCTGCACTTGTCTAGCCAATAGTTGAAATTGACTTTCTAACCTTAACAAAATGGATTCTTCATTAGACACCTGAGCCTTACCTGAATCTGAGGTAGATGGCTCAGTGGGGGAGGTATTTTTCTTCTTCAGTAGGCCTTTAGGAACCTTAGATGAAGTCTGAGGGGATGACTTTTTGGTTTTAGCCTTCCTTTCTGAAACAGTTGTCTGAGCTGTTTCAGATTTACCCTCAGATTGTTCCTGGGCCTTATTAGTTACAGTTTTCTGCTTGCCAACTTTAGGAAAAATGATTTCAGGTTTTATTTCTTTTGGAAGTGCATCTAAATCAGTGATTATAGATGCCAAATGAAGATCACCAGATTCATATGTTGTTCTTTGAGTTGCAAAAGTATTTTTAATTGCAGCATCTGGCCTTGGTGCTTTCATCCAAGATTTAATTATTGCTTGTTCTTTTTCAAGGATGGTTTTTAATTCTTCTTTTTCCAATTCTAGAGTGGCAACCATAGACTGATAACTTTTTAAAGCCAGCTGAACATCTTTCAGTTCTTTCAGTCTGGCATGACTGGCGTTCAGTTCAGAAGTATTATTTTTAAACATTTTTAGGCTTTCTGAACGCACTGTCTCAACAAATGAGATGTCAGCCTCTAAAAGAACCAAAAGGTCCAGTTTGTGTTCCTCATTATTTTCAAAGCCAAAATCACTGACCTTTTTCATTACTATATCCACCCAACGTCCAGATTCAACATCAGATTTGACCAAATGACCTTGATCTTCTTGAGCCATGAAACACATGTCCCTAACTTCTTCCTCATCATCAGATGATTCATCAGATTCTTCCCATTTTTCAGTCTTGGCAATCATACAACTATTGCTTGAGTTGTCTTGTGCCAGGAGAGCCATATGTGCCTTTAGCTTCTTGTACTTAGCCTTGTAGCTGTCATCAGATTTCTGAAAAATAGAATGGTTAGGGGCAGATTGTGATGATGATGGTTGACTAGATCTGCATTCCTTCATGAAATGTCCTTTCTTGCCACACTTAAAGCATTCAAGATTAGACTTGTCAATAGAAACGCTGGAAGCAAATGGTTTGCCAGATCGATTTGATTTGGCCTTAAAACGATTGAACGTTTTAGCCAGCATGGCAACCAGATCATCATTGTCATCCTCATCACAATCATGAGTAACATTACTAGAAATACCAGTTTTTAACATTTCAGAAACCATCTTCTTCATCGAGTCAGAAATGTCACTCTCAGAAGATAGTAAAGCAGTACTGTGTGGTTCAGAATACTGAACCATACCAGAACTGGTAGAAACATGATTTTTGGCATCTTGCTCAGCCACAACTCTCTCAGCTTTGTTCTCTTCAGTGTATCTGAAGGCTCCATATAGGGAAGCAAGAGTGTGACTGTGCAAGGTTTTTCCTTGTCTCAAGACCAAGATTAAATTTTCCCATTTAGAAGGTAAGATGTCACAAAAATTTTCCAACAAAATTTCTTTATCTTTGGTTACACCCAGGGCTTTCAGTTGATTTACCAGATTTGTGAATCTGATGTAAGTTTGAGTTAAAGTTTCCCCAGGGATAGCAAAGAAAGACTCATATCTTTTGTTTAAAGCAACTTTTCTTGTGACAATTGTCTCATTGGTGCCTTCAAACTGTGTCAGAAGTTCCTCCCACATTAATTTAGAATTTTCAAGTAAAACAAGTGTGGGCATAAGAGTTTCAGAAACTGCATACAAGATCATATTTTGTAATTTTTTGTCTAGGTCTACAAGTCTATGATCTTCCTCTGACCAATGATCCTTCTCCTTTGGTGAACACCTAGGAGTCCCATCGGTATTTCTGACAACAGTGGAAGCATTTTTGGGGACAAAGGGTCCTTCTTTTAAGATGTCGGGCAAATGTCTTTCAACACCAGCAATATATTTGAGCATGCATGCTTTCCATGTTTGAAAGTTTTCACTGTTCCTATCAAACTTGGGAACAGGATTATTTGGAAAGTGTACATGTACATTATGCGATGGTATATTGTTGTTGATGAGAGGGGGTGGGGTAGGTGGAGTAGTAGCATTAGGGTCAGGTCGTTCTTGTTGTTGAAAGTCAGCCATCTTTGCAGATCAAAGGTTAATGAATTAATATAATTCAACCTTGCTGCTCTGATACCAATTGTTAGGTCGAAAATCGTTAGGGGGAATTTGTTAGGTCGAAAATCGACCAAGTATAATTTGTTCAGAAATAGTTGAAGTTCTGAGAACAACACTTGTACAGAATTCTGAAGTCATTCAGAATTAGTTCTCAGAAGTTTCACTTCAGTTCAGATCAACGTATCAGAATACCGTTCAGAATGAAGTCAAAGACTGAAGTCTGAAGAAAGAGAATCAAGCTCAGATGTGGAGCTCAGAAGATTGATTCTACCTGATCGAAGAACTGAAGCATCTCAGTGTAAAGTACTTACAACACTTTACACTGATTACGAGGAAGACTTTTTACTTTACATACCTTTACCCGGTTAATAGATTTATCTATTAATAAAAGGTACAAGGTTAAAGTAAAGGTTGGGAATAACGTAGAATAAGTCACATCAACTGACTTATATACTTTACCTTAAAACAAGCGTGTAAGGAATTAGGTTTAATTCCTTAAATGCTCCCAACCACATTTGTACGATCCAGTCTACGTCATCATGGACTTGGTCTATAAATACAAAGTCTTCTCACAACTTGCAAATAAGCTTGAAACTTTAGTATTGCAACTTGTGAGATATACTCTAAGAAAACTTACGAGTATTTCCAAGTCATTTAGATCACTTGTATTTCGGGATTGTTTAGATATTTACACTTGGGTGTTTATCTTTGTTCCGCAACAATCCTTGTATTTGTTTATACATCAATAAATCAAATACATTGAAAAAGACAACGTGTCTCAATGCTACATACTTGATTATATATATATATCTTTATATAGTTTCTGCCATTTAGTTCTTGCATTTTATGTATCTCAATGCTATTTACTTGATTATATATATATATCTTTATATAGTTTCTGCCATTTAGTTCTTGCATTTATTTTAAGTCATTTGTTTCTTGTTATCCATATCTGGATCGTAAACTGAACTTGTCAATCAAGATCAGTTGTACTTGCCAGTCGGGTTTAGTTAATCATCTATATTTGGGACTCACACATAGTCTTGCTCATTACCCTGTATATTGAAATAATAGAAGTTAAAAACAATATGTCCGTGGTTTGATCATTACCTTGTACATAATTACTTGATTGCGTCGGTGGTAACATGAAATGTATCTGATCCAGCAGCCACAAAAACGAAGATAAGTCCTTTCAAAATCTTTCACACTGGGATGTCCTACCTAAAGATTACTACAAAACCATCAAATTCAAGTATTCGTTATGACTAAAAAACAAACTTAAATGAAAAAAGAAAGAGTTTACTCTTTGAGTTTTTGCTGCTATCGAAAGGTGACATCCTTTTGTTTTGAACAGTAGATAGAGATCCTGCTTGAGCAGTTGCAACATTAGATAATACAGACGATTATATTAAACCTTATCTTTTGCAGAAAACTATGTTAATGGATATATAGATCTCATTGATATTAGCAAGTCCTTGTGTTGAATTCTAATGTAGTTACTTACCAATTAGAGAAAAGAACAGTGGGCAATTAAAAGAGACCGCCAACATTAGGAGAGGCCAATAACTTTACTTGTCATTCCTGAAACAAAACCACCATTGATTTATATAGTGACAAATTAAAAGTAAATATGTAAAGCATTCATCACTCAAATGGTTCATCCTTTTAGTCTACCTATTTTACCCCTCTATTACTCCTACAAATTCCGTTCAACAAAATAAAAAACGATAGTTTAGGCCTAAGATCATAGTCACATGGAACGCGGTACGATACGGTACGGGGAACGAAAACTGGTACGCGATTCGTAGGTCTCTAAAATCCGGTACGAGGGGGTAGGTTCATTCGGAACGTCAATTCGGTACGCGATACGATGTACCATATTCGGTACGTAAATTTGGTACAAAACATATAACTAATGGAATACTCTAATAGGGTTTTGTGAATGAAAATTATTTTTTTTATGGCTAATTAGAACTATACTAATATGTGCCAAGAATGTAAACGGGCTCGAGACTTAGTTATGTAAACTGGTTTCGAAAATATAATAAAATCTCAAAAACTGGCTCGAGAATATAAACTGGTCCCTTGAAATATATGTCAATTATATACATAAACAATTTTTTCATAACTGGATCCGTAATCCATAAACACAATAAAACATATAGATATAATAACATACGGAGTAGAAATTACGAATATAATAGAAATAAATAAAATTACTTAGCATTAATCAATTCATTTATCAATTCAGCCTTTTTGGTTTTACAAAACCTGCCAAAAGACAAAAGGACACACGTGTCATCCAAATCATGGAACACTAGCCACTAACAGTTTTAATTAATTAATCATATATAGCTCTAATAGATAGATAGAAATAACATCCATGATCCATCTCCATTCTATCTTCTTTCTTCTCACAGCGCCGGCCGGCGACTCACGACTCACAAGTAATTAGGTCGGCATCTTTTAAAAAAAAAAAAAAAAAGGTTAGGTCGACATCTATATTTACGAGTAAAACATAAAGTTTGAAAAAGTCAACATGTATCTCCACCTACAACAACGGCGATAAAAAACAATGGTACGATGGTTCTTATATTACCAGCAGTAGTAAAACATTGAAAATTAATACCTCTCGAAGACTAATGCCCTTGAGTCCAGTTCAAACCAGGCACACCTAATGTCCGCCAGACTTACATATACTAATCAGTTAACCGAAACACTCAACAAACTCACTATAGTGACTTCAAATTTCAATTTTCTGTCTAAATACCCATCCATTTAGCCCCGACATTGATCAGTCTAAAGACACATCCATATAACCTCGGTATTAAACTTCACAACAAATGCTACTATAGAAAACTTTGAATTTATTTAAGTAAGAAAATCCATGTTAAGATACATGCTAGTTATCATTTGACCTCAGAATCCAGGAACAACCGAACAACTATAAATTATAATCTATAAGTTATGAGCTTTCTTACCAGGAAGTCCATAGAATTTGATCCAGCATTTGGTACTCAATTGAATTTTGAAAGAACTTAAAATATTGAAAGAGGTAAATTTTCATACAGATCAAAAAACATTTGTATATATGTCAACGTTATCTTAAATTAGGGATGGACCTCTGATATTTGATTAAGCTCATGCACCCTTTCAGAACTTTATGAAACTGTTAAAATGTTGATGTATTTCTAGATGTTAGAATATGAGCACATAAACTTATAACAATTCACGAGTACGCAGCGGAAAGAAACGTATATGCAATCAAATTAATTAACAAAGAGAGAATCGAAACGTGTACCTTTGCGCAAAGCTTCCAATAATATTATTAATAAGATTATTATTATTATTTAGGGTTTAAAGTAAAACCCCTCTACGATCGCACACTAGACACCCATATACCGTATGCTAGTACCCCGATCACGAACTTCACAACCCTTTGTGTAACTCCTTTAATTCGAAAACCTTATGAACCGTAACCAAATTGTTGTTGTCTAACAATTCATAACATAATTAATGATAGGCATTAATTATATCTAAGTATCACATGGTTTTGAATATCACATAAATCCAAACACCCTTAAAAGGGTTTTGGTCGAATGAAACAAAAGGAGGAAAAGAGAGGATTTTCTTGTGTGAATGAATGTCTAAAACCCTTAAACCTATGTCTCTATTTATAGGCTTAATTAGGAGGGTTTTCTAATTAGAGTGGGATTAGGAAATCCCCCCATTAGGAATTAGAGTCCAACACTAATTTCCTAATTTCACATTTAATCCTCCTCTTTAATTAATTAAATACAATTAACCCTTTAATTTATTTAAATTAATCATTTCGTGATCAAATTAATTAATATATTACTTTAATATACTAATTAATATGTATAGAGTTACCGTGTCATTTCGTGTGACCCCGTAGGCTTAAATTATTTCCGGACATGCGATTTATTAAAACATGATCACACTCCAACACTAGATTAGTCTAGAATGAATTAGTTAAATCAAGAATTAATTAGAAATGTTTAGACAACTTAGATATTTACTTAGTGGTAAATATCTAGAAATTACTAGATGGTTTGCATAGCTAAAAATATCAAAAATGTCTAGATGTTTCTAACTTCCATATGGTGCCTATAAATAGGCAACCCTTGTACTCTAAATTGTAACAACAAACAACAACAATTTGAATCAATAAAAATCAAGTTTGTTACTTCCAAAATCTATCACCAACTTTCTATATTTTCAATACAACTCCCCTCAAAATCATTTGCTATTCTAATCATCATTTCTAAATAACTAAAATTCATCTACAATTCTAACAAGTGGTATCCGAGCCACGTTTGGGCGTTTACTAAAAAACACCATGACTACCGTTGGTGCGTATAATATTCCCGTTCCCATCTTTGATGGTGACAACTATGATTTTTGGAGTATCCGAATGAAGACATATTTCCAAGCACAAAGCTTGTGGGATATTGTCGAAGTCGGGTTTATAACTCCAAAATATGTCGAAACTCTGCCCGCGGAACAACAAGAAAAACACAACAAAAATGTTGTAAGAAATGCCGCCGCTCTAGGCTACATCCAACAAGCCTTGACGCCATCTATTTTTTCACGAATCATGGGAGCTACAACAGCCAAGGAGGCTTGGAAAACTCTTCAAGAAGAATTTCAAGGAAGTGTCAAGGTAAGATCTGTCAAGCTACTAACTCTAAGGCGAGATTTTGAAAATTTAAAAATGAAAGATTTTGAGACCGTCAAAGATTACTATCTAGAATCAAAGAAGTAGTAAATCAAATGAAAGCCTATGGAGACTATATAACTGACAAGAGGAGCGTTGAAAAAATACTTATAAGTATGCCTGAAAAATACGATCATGTCGTTACTGCTATTGAAGAGTCAAAAGACATTGAGACTCTTTCAGTAACAGAACTAATGAGCTCTCTAGAAGCATATGAGGCTAGACTGAGTCGGCGAAGTGATGAGTCACTTGAAAGTGCCTTTCAGTCTAAACTCAAATTAAGGTCTCAAAAATCTAATAATGAGGGGAGAAGAAATTTAGAAGAAAAATCAAGAAGGGAGAAAATTTAGAAGAAAAATCAAGAAGGGGAGAAAAACCCAGAACTGGGTTTGACCAAAGAAGAAAAAGCTACCCTCCATGTGGTATTTGTAAAAAGACAAACCACTTGGAAAAGGATTGCTTCCATAAAGGGAAACCTCAATGCAACAACTGCAAAAGATTTGGACATCTAGAAAAAGATTGTCGTTTAAAACGCAATCATCGAGCTAATTACATGGAAGAAAGCGAGGAGATACCGGAGACAATCAACTGTTTTATGCATGCCATGCTGCGAACGAAAGTAAGGAGGACACTTGGTTGATCGATAGTGCTTGCAGCAACCACATGACTGGAGATGAGAAGCTATTTAACAACATCAACACATCAGTAAAGTCCCGTGTCAAACTTGGGAATGGAGCACCTGTTGATGCAAAAGGAAAAGGTACGATAAATGTCCAAACTAGTAACTGCACGAGATCCGTCAAGGATGTTCTCCTAGTTCCAAGCTTAGCAAGTAACTTGCTAAGTGTTGGCCAAATGATGGAGCATGGCTACTCTCTACACTTTGAAGACGAGTCATGCGTTATTCGTGACAAGAAAAATAATAACAAATTAATTGCCGAAGTCAAAATGGAAAATAGATAGTTTCCACTTCGTTGGCATTACATCAGAGACACGGCCATGAAAACTCAAGTTGAAGAATCATGGCTATGGCATCGAAGATTTGGGCACTTCAACTTTCACGCATTAAAGATTCTCCAACAGAAAAATATGATGAGGGACTTGCCTATCATAGAGGAGATCATTGACACATGTGAAAGCTGTATGATGGGCAAGCAACATCGAAAATCTTTCCTTCGTGATAAAGCTTGGAGAGCAAGGGGTATTCTAGAGTTGGTACACACTGACGTATGTGGACCAATGAGAACCCCATCTCATAACCAATCCAGGTACTTCATCCTCTTCATAGATGATTATTCTAGAATGACCTGGGTATACTTCATGCGTGAAAAATGAGAAGTTTTCATAATATTCAAAAATTCAAAACTTTCTTTGAAAAGAAAAGTGGTCATTACATAAAAACACTAAGGAGCGATAGAGGAAAAGAATACACCTCTCGAGAATTTAATAAATTCTGTAAAGATGAAGGAGTTGACCGCCAACTGACAGTTGGTTACGCTCCTGAACAAAATGGTGTCTCTGAACGTAAAAACAGAACTGTAATGGAAATGGCCAAAACAATGATACATGAAAAAGGCCTTCCAAACAGTTTCTGGGCAGAAGCTGTATACACGCTGTATACTTGCTAAATCGATGTCCGACTAAGGCGGTAGAAAATAAAACTCCGATTGAAGCATGGAGTGGAAAAAAGCCGTCAGCAAAACATCTACGAGTATTTGGATGTATTTGCTACATCCATGTACCAAAAGAGAAACGTCACAAGCTCCAAGAAAAATCAGATAAAGGAATATTTTTGGGCTACAGCTCGAAATCAAAAGGCTACCGAGTCTATAATCTGAAGACCAAAAAGATCGTGATCAGCCGAGATGTGGAGTTTGATGAAGAAGCTTCTTGGAATTGGGAGAAGGAAAAAATTGATAAACATACATATCTTCCAAGGATATCTATGGAGACTCCTGCTCAACAACCACCACAAATTGAACCTTCTGGAGGAGAAGAAAGTACAGGTGAAACAAGTCCGACCAGACCAACTTCTTCGTCATCAACATTACCTTTGGCACAGGAGGAATCAAGTTCGGAGTCAACACCTGGAAGAGTCAAAGCATTAACTGAAGTCTACAAGACTTGCAACTACACATCCTTAAAACCTGAAAGCTATGAAGCTGCAGCCAAAGACGAAAAATGGGTGACAGCTATGAATGAAGAAATCAAGATGATCGAGAAGAACAACACATGGGAATTAGTTGATCTTCCCAAAGATAAAGAAATCATTGGAGTTAAGTGGGTCTACAAAACAAAACTTAACCCTGATGGCTCTATACAAAAACATAAAGCAAGACTAGTGGTTAAAGGCTACTCACAACAACCTGGAATCGACTACAATGAAACTTTCGCACCTGTAGCTCGACTAGATACAATAAGATCACTTGTGGCGTTAGCATCCCAAAGAAAATGGAAGATTCATCAACTAGATGCGAAATCAGCCTTCCTAAATGGATTTCTCGACGAAGAAATATACGTAGAGCAGCCACAAGGATTCGTCAAGAAAGGAAAAGAAGATCAGGTCCTGAAGCTAAAGAAAGCTTTATATGGACTAAAACAAGCTCCACGAGCTTGGTATAGTCGTATTGACAGCTACTTCACAAGTTCTGGTTTCAGGAGGAGTGAAAGTGAGCCTACGCTCTACATCAAAACCCAAGGTAACTCTGACACTCTCATTCTTTCCTTGTATGTCGATGATCTTATATATACGGGAAACAATGAGAGAATGATACAAGAGTTTAAACAAGACATGATGAAAACGTTCGAGATGAGCGACCTTGGATTGATGCACTATTTTCTTGGCATCGAAATTAGTCAAGAAAATGAAGGCATCTTCATATGCCAAAAGAAATATACTGAAAACCTCCTGAAAAAATTCAAACTATACGGTTGTAAAACCGTAGCCACACCACTGGTTACCAATGAGAAGATGAGAAAAGAAGATGGATCTGAGAAGGCAGACGCTTCAAGATTCAGAAGTCTCATTGGAAGTCTACTCTACCTAACAGCAACAAGACCAGACATTATGTACGCAACTAGTCTGCTATCCAGGTTCATGCAAAATCCTACACAAATACATTATGGAGCTGCAAAAAGAATATTAAGATACTTACAAGGTACCATGGACTATGGTACAAGCCCACTACAGACTCAAAGCTACAAGGATATACAGACAGTGATTGGGCCGGATCAGTGGATGACATGAAAAGTACTTCTGGATATGCATTCACACTTGGATCTGGTGTAATCTCGTAGGTGTCTAAAAAGCAAGATATAGTGGCACAATCATCAGCAGAAGCCGAATACGTTGCAGCCGCAAATACAGCCAATCAAGCTATATGGCTAAGGAGAATTCTAGAAGACATGGGGGAGAGACAAAAAGAAACTACACAAATATTCTGCGACAACAAGTCTGCAATTGCAATGGCAAAGAACCCCGTGTTTCATGGAAGAACAAAACATATCGCCATCAAGTATCACTATCTACGAGAAGTCTCAACCAAAAAGGAGATTGAACTACACTACTGCAAGACTGAAGAACAAGCTGCAGATATATTCACTAAAGCACTACCAAGACCAAAGTTCGAGTTCCTACGTAACATGCTCAGAGTTACATCTAAATACATTAAGGAGGAGTGTTAAAATGTTAATGTATTTCTAGATTAGTCTAGAATGAATTAGTTAAATCAAGAATTAATTAGAAATGTTTAGACAACTTAGATATTTACTTAGTGGTAAATATCTAGAAATTACTAGATGGTTTGCATAGCTAAAAATATCAAAAATGTCTAGATGTTTCTAACTTCCATATGGTGCCTATAAATAGGCAACCCTTGTACTCTAAATTGTAACAACAAACAACAACAATTTGAATCAATAAAAATCAAGTTTGTTACTTCCAAAATCTATCACCAACTTTCTATATTTTCAATACAACTCCCCTCAAAATCATTTGCTATTCTAATCATCATTTCTAAATAACTAAAATTCATCTACAATTCTAACAGAAACAACACAATAAAGAATCAGTCCACATTTCAATGTGGAATTTTTTTCTTCTGAAATCTGACTAAAGCATTTATTATTGATGGCTAAGCATTCACATATAGACATATGTAATTATGTATAGGTATATATATATACACGGTTTCCTCATTGTTCAACCCTTAAATGTAAAGCCTTGCATCGTAAGAGGAGCCTTTTTTAGAATCCCAACTCCAAAACTTATAATCCAACGTATTTTCAAAACTTTAGTATATATCCTCCTTATACTATTCTGTTGTGTTTTCTTTATGATAATAGTGTCAACTCCCAAACAAAAACTATAAGGGGAGCATTAAATCCTTACACTCCATTCTTGAGTTTTTTTTTCAAAAGAAAAGAAAGGGAAAGATAAGAAATTTTACCTTTTTGCATTCTTGAGTTTTTCTCCCAAAAGAAAAGAAAGTGTAGGGAAGGAAAAGTTTGGGTTTTTTCATCCAAAAACTTTCAGGCCAAAAATGGCCTGATTTGGATGGAAAAGTGTGTGTGTATGATTGTCTCCTCACTCTCTACTCCTTCTTCGATCTTAATTATCAGGTATCTTGTTTCTTAATCATCAGGTTTTTTCATCCAAAAAGTTAGGGTTTGTTGATATGTGATGAGCTAACGGTGAAATGGGTCTGAAACTGCCACCGCCGCCGCCGGCAGCGGTGATGGTGGTGGGTTTGTGAAAAAGAACAGAAATTGAAAGGGGTTTTGTGGATACTAGTGATTGTGTGTGTGTATAGATATATTGTTTTGTGTTATGCAGGTTCCTTTGGTTGAGAAAGCAGATGGCGGGGGGATGAAGAAGAACAAGAGAGAGGCAGGGGAAGAAGATGTGGATATTGGGGATGAAATGCCAGAAATCAGCGGCAGGTGGTGCTGGACATGGCAGGTCATCATGTTTAACTATTTTTTTCTTTTAATTTCCTTTCAACTCGAGAATGACTTTTTTTAATCTAATTTTCTATCCTTTCCTCTCCTATCCAATCTTCCCCATTCTTTTCTTTTAAAAAAATCTCGAGAATGCAGTGTTAGTGTTTTCAGAACTGTACTTGCATTATATTAATTTTCTTAATTTTGTTTTCGACTAAACTATCAAGTCCTAAGCAATCAATTTTATGCGAACATGAAAAATCAACCACCTCAAATCTTACATTTTTATCTACATGGTTTTTTCTAAAGTTTGTTGCTTTTCTTCTAATATTTCAGGCTGAATATATGTGAACAAAGGGTTCAAAACGTAACAACAAAATAATTGCTTTCTTTTCATGCCATCTACACAGTCTTCCCCATTCTCTATTTAATAATGCGTACCGGATATGATAGTAAACAATTAAGAGGAAGGTTCAGGTTTATATTAAGATACCTCCAACTGGTAGAGCTTGTTGACACTTTGTATCCCAAAACCGATAAAACCATGTTATGTGCTTCAATACCTGCTGCAGAGATACCCTAATAAAAGAAATACATAGTAGAGATTAAATAACCCGCTTGACCTATTATCTTGGAAGTGGCAAAACACACCTCGGTCTGAAATCATCGTAAGGAAGATACCTGAAGGTTTCCTTTCAGATTCTCCACGGTTCTTCCATCCCTAGAGTACATAACAATGGCATGCGCTAATTCATTGCCCCGATTCTCAAATCCCTAACCAATATAGTAACAAAGAATAATAATAGAGATATCAGAATACATCAGATGATCATACACAGATGAGATAATATGTCATATCGAAGTCAAATATAATCAGAATAGATACGTACCAATGTTCTAACTAAAAACTTGATCTCCATTTCTCTGCAAGATCTCTTTAGATTAACAGTAAGGTGTCTCTTTCACATCCTAGTTCCGCTACTCATTTGTACACTGACGAATAATATAGTGATGTGTAAGAATAGATGGATGTTGTATCAGGAAAACATATAATAGAAAATTGGGATTGTATTACAAAATTATTAAAAATAACCAACAAAAGTCTACAGACATTAGACATAAACACATATAGTTCTTTTACATTAGATAAATTTCTTAGAAATCGTAATCCGCTGATAACATTAAACAAAATAAGTGAAATAGTGTATTTTATCATTGTTGTTGGCCTTTAAACAAATTATAAGCCTGAAGCAAAAAATAATGCAAAGTAAAATACCTTAAATCTGCAATTTAAGCCTGAAAGGAACTTCTTTGAGCACCCCTTCACATTCTTTACATTATAAAATTTTCAGAAATCCACGAGCACCCCTTCACATTCTTTACATTATAAAATTTTCAGAAATCCACGAGCACCCCTTCACATTCTTTACATTATAAAATTTTCAGAAATCCACGACATCGAATTTCAATTACAAAGATTGTCAAATCTTTAAAGATTTGATCGATCACCGATTCCAGCGTAAAAAGGCAGAAGAACCGGCTGAGAGTGGCAGGGAAAAAGAGGAGGTGTAGTGCGTGAAGGGAGAAGGGTGTTTGAAGAGTGCGGGCGTGTCTGATGAAGGGAAATGCTATGAAGAAGTTATTTTGACCGGGGTGTTTTGGTTACCAAAACCGCTTGTGTGGGGAATATGTTTTGGCTAGTAATTGTTAAGGAGAAACATATTTAATAACCTTATTAAGCATTTAAAGGAGAAAATAAAAACCTCACTAAACGGTATCCCTTTGTGGTTATGGGATAATGCCATCCAATAACGTTGCAGCAACTGTGGGTCAGATTGTCGAACCACCCTCTGTATCGGTAAACGATGGAAACCTCAGCTTTGTCAAGGCGATTGTTCTTGTCAATGCTCATGAAAAAGTCGATAAGGTTATAAAAATCCACCACAAATCCAACAAATCTTATGCAGCCAGGGTGGTTGAAGACCATGAAGACTGGACACCACCTTTCCTTGAAATTTCAAACATAACCGCGGATGTTGATCAGAATTCAAGCGATTGCCCGGTGAAATCCCCTCTGGGTAACCCAAAAGCTGCATTTAATGCCACACCCCAACAAAAACCTCCTTTTTCCAATAATAATTTGAAAAGTCTCCTTTTCCCAATAATAATTCTGAAAATCCAAATAATTACTCTTCCCTTGGAATCCATCACCATCAGAACATTCCTTGGGCCCACCAAATGCCCCCACCCCCTTCCTTTCCCCCACGCCTTAATCAAAATGACCCCATACATCATACTCCTTCATCCCATCTCTCTAGAAAAAGACAAAGACAAGTCTCACCCACTTTGGAATCATCCCCATGCAGACAACTCAATCTCAACTCTCAACCACCCCACCATAACCCGAAAAATCCTAACACTACTCTTCTCTGCAATACATCCCCTCCCCTCATCACAACCAGCAACCCTAATCTCACTTTTCGACAAAAAGTCAACCCTATCCCATTCCAAAACCTCAATTCTCTTGATGATCAACCCGTTGAAGTTAACCCATCTGAACCCCATTCAAAAAATCAAACAGCTCTTCTGTCATTAGGCCAACCATTACTCCCTTCCACTGAAACTGCTTCTAGCCATTCTCATCATTTCCCCACACCCGACAATCTCATCGAAAACAACCTCCCAAGTTCAACACCCCCCCCCCCCCCATCGACTGTATTGAGCATGAAGTTGAAGCCACCAAAGCTGTTGGTAATTGTATTGGTGCAAATCTTTTGTGGTTTCGAGAACTTGATCGAGGAGCAAATCATCCAAGACCGTGAAAACACGGTTCCCCAATGAATTTCCTCTCCTTAAATTTCCGTGGCTTAGGGGACTCTAGCAAGTCCGAGTGGGTTAATCAACTCAAAAAAGACCACCGAATAAACTATATATGCATTCAGGAAACACATAAGTCTGATGGCCAGAGCCTCTTTCCTCACATCATCTGGGGCAATCATAGCTTCCTCCACGATTTCATTCCATCCAGTGGCATCGAAGGTAGGTCTGGGGGTATCCTCAGCATGTGGGACCCCTCGATCTTTTCACTCACCAGAACAACCAAATCAAACCATTTTATTATCACATCTGGCTTCATTAATGGCATCACTGAACCCTGTCATATCCATATTATATGCTCCTCAAGAGTTCAATGCAAAACAGGCCGTATGGAATGAAATCTCCTCCCATATCTCGTGCTCCCAAGGCCTTTGGATTCTACTTGGCGATTTCAACGCAGTGCGATGCCCAAGTGAAAGAATGAACTCCAATTTCAATAGTTCATGCGCCTTGGCTTTCAATACATTCATTCATATGAATGGTTTACTGGAGTATACTATGCATGGACACATGTTTACATATGTTGCTGACAATAGTCAAAAAAAGAGCAAAATTGATAGAATCCTTGTATCACCCGTATTTTTGAATAAATGGCCTATTGCTTCCTTTACTTCTCTTCCCAGATCGCTATCTGACCATCCACCATTGATCCTTACAACCTCAACTACCGACTTTGGCCCCACACCTTTTCGTCTTTTCTCACCTTGGTCCCATAAACCTGGGTTTGAACAAACTGTCCTCGAAACTTTATCCACTGACCAATTCCATGGTAGGCCTGATCAAATTCTCAACTCTAAACTCAAATCCTTAAAGCAGGCTCTGAAGATATGGCATCGGGAAATTTCCAGCCAAGAAAATCAGGAGGCCATCGCCCTTCAGGAGCAACTTGAAACCCTCGATGATATCATCTATTTTCGTGATCTCTCAGATTCTGAACAGGTCCTGTGGACTGACACAAAAAACAAACTTCAGTCCCTTGAACACTCAAAAGCATGGACCTGAGGCAAAAATCAAGAGTTAAATGGATTAAGGATGGGGACAAAAACTCTGCATTCTTTCATGGACTCATAAGTAGTCGAATCTCCAGGAATCGACTAAATGGTCTTGAAATCAATGGCAATTGGCATGTGGACCCACCTTCCATACGTGAGGCAGCCCGGTCCTTTTTTGAAGCAAAGTTCAAAGAACCGATTCACCAAAGGCCCAAGATCATATGTAGCGGGCTAAAAACCCTTTCACAAGAGTCTGCAAACATCCTTACGGCTCCCTTTACCCTCACTGAAATCACCAAGACTGTCTGGGACTGTGCATCTGATAAGGCCCCTCGCCCGGATGGTTTCAATTTTGGATTTATTAAAATTTTTTGGGATGCGCTCAAGTTGGATTTCTTGAACATCATGATCGACTTCTACCACAGTGGAACCATTAGCAAAGGGTGTAGCTCATATCACATTGCCCTCATCCCCAAAAAAGAGTCTGTTCGATCACTCAAAGATTTTTGCCCAATCACTTTGATAGGCTGTATCAAGAAGACGATCTCCAAGACTCTTGCTAACCGTCTTAAAGGAATACTCCCACAGGTTATATTTCAAACTCAAACTGGCTTCCTATCCGATAGAAACATTCTTGACGCCCCACTGATGCTAAACGAAACCATATCATGGCTAAAGAAGGTTAAACGGGAGGCATTCTGCTTCAAAATAGACTTTGAGAAAGCATTTGACTCGGTGAATTGGGATTTTTTTACTGTCAATTATGGATCAAATGGGTTTTTCCCGTCATTGGCTCTCATGGATCAAGGGTCTGCTTCAATCGACAAGATCATCTATTCTTGTGAACGGCTGCCCCACCGAGGAATTTAATTGTGAGAGAGGCATGCCCCACACAGGTGGTGGTCGGTTTTCACAGTGGGTTTGGGACTGGTCAAGACTGTCACACCCCGTTGTAGCGGAAATACAGGGTTAACAAGTAATTGCGTACTAATCAGAAGGTAAATAGAGATTACATCCATTAATCCAAATACAAGTTATTACAAGTATAATCGTTCGAATGTGGGACCCAAAGCACGGATACAAACTATCCTCAAATGGAAATGGGCCCATAAAATACAAACATAACATTTGGACAGTCTAGTACAATTAGGACTAATAATACGATAGTCCTCAGAAGTCTGACGCTAATTGTACGTCCAAGTTCAAAAGATGGCTTCTAACATGCCATATACGCTTCCAAAACTTACTGTTGGTTCCCTGAAAAGCATGAAATTTGAGAGGATCAACTATCGAAATAGTTGGTGAGCTTACAGTGTGTTTGACCAAATGTTTAGTCGTCATTGATACAACACAATGACCAGTAGTTATAAATGACCAGACAGTTAGAATACTACATCTAACAATACTTTTATTACAAGATAGTCAGAATACCACATCTGACAGCATATGACAGTCAGAATACAACATCCGACAATTTAACCAAGACAGTCAGAATACAACATCCGACAATTTAACCAAGACAGTCAGAATACAACATCCGACAATTTAACCAAGACAGTCAGAATACAACATCCGACAATTTAACCAAGACAGTCAGAATACAACATCCGACAATTTAACCAAGACAGTCAGAATACAACATCCGACAATTTAACCAAGACAGTCAGAATACAACATCCGACAATTTAACCAAGACAGTCAGAATACAACATCCGACAATTTAACCAAGACAGTCAGAATACAACATCCGACAATTTAACCAAGACAGTCAGAATACAACATCCGACAATTTAACCAAGACAGTCAGAATACAACATCCGACAATTTAACCAAGACAGTCAGAATACAACATCCGACAATTTAACCAAGACAGTCAGAATACAACATCCGACAATTTAACCAAGACAGTCAGAATACAACATCCGACAATTTAACCAAGACAGTCAGAATACAACATCCGACAATTTAACCAAGACAGTCAGAATACAACATCCGACAATTTAACCAAGACAGTCAGAATACAACATCCGACAATTTAACCAAGACAGTCAGAATACAACATCCGACAATTTAACCAAGACAGTCAGAATACAACATCCGACAATTTAACCAAGACAGTCAGAATACAACATCCGACAATTTAACCAAGACAGTCAGAATACAACATCCGACAATTTAACCAAGACAGTCAGAATACAACATCCGACAATTTAACCAAGACAGTCAGAATACAACATCCGACAATTTAACCAAGACAGTCAGAATACAACATCCGACAATTTAACCAAGACAGTCAGAATACAACATCCGACAATTTAACCAAGACAGTCAGAATACAACATCCGACAATTTAACCAAGACAGTCAGAATACAACATCCGACAATTTAACCAAGACAGTCAGAATACAACATCCGACAATTTAACCAAGACAGTCAGAATACAACATCCGACAATTTAACCAAGACAGTCAGAATACAACATCCGACAATTTAACCAAGACAGTCAGAATACAACATCCGACAATTTAACCAAGACAGTCAGAATACAACATCCGACAATTTAACCAAGACAGTCAGAATACAACATCCGACAATTTAACCAAGACAGTCAGAATACAACATCCGACAATTTAACCAAGACAGTCAGAATACAACATCCGACAATTTAACCAAGACAGTCAGAATACAACATCCGACAATTTAACCAAGACAGTCAGAATACAACATCCGACAATTTAACCAAGACAGTCAGAATACAACATCCGACAATTTAACCAAGACAGTCAGAATACAACATCCGACAATTTAACCAAGACAGTCAGAATACAACATCCGACAATTTAACCAAGACAGTCAGAATACAACATCCGACAATTTAACCAAGACAGTCAGAATACAACATCCGACAATTTAACCAAGACAGTCAGAATACAACATCCGACAATTTAACCAAGACAGTCAGAATACAACATCCGACAATTTAACCAAGACAGTCAGAATACAACATCCGACAATTTAACCAAGACAGTCAGAATACAACATCCGACAATTTAACCAAGACAGTCAGAATACAACATCCGACAATTTAACCAAGACAGTCAGAATACAACATCCGACAATTTAACCAAGACAGTCAGAATACAACATCCGACAATTTAACCAAGACAGTCAGAATACAACATCCGACAATTTAACCAAGACAGTCAGAATACAACATCCGACAATTTAACCAAAACCTATGATATCATTACCAATAATGAGGATCAAATCCCTTGACGACGGGTATCCTACGTACAACTACTTAGCTATAGACCCTAGAATGCCATAACCGAGAATGTGTTCCAAACTTTCATTTTTCCAACCAAAAGTAAATAAACGTATTCGGACTTTCGGATTAAAAGTTATTAATGTTTTAAAAAATTGATGCGCAAAAATCTTTACAGTGGTTATCCACTGCGCCGCAGTGAGCCCAACAAAATCAGATTGGGAGGATTTGAAAGTAATTTGGTGATTTGTGTGTGTTCTGTGTGTGTGTGTGTGTTTGTCAGGCAATTTTAAGAAAAGGGGTGATGGGGGGGTTTGTTGGTTCCCTCTCTGCCTTTCAAACATAAATAAGCCCACGTGGCTTCTTTTTGTGATATTTTTGTACCCTTAATTCGGTAAAATGCTTACGATTAAATACCGTATGACCAAAAGGTTAAAATGTAAAGTAAAGGTATTTTCCCTCGTCTCATTTTAGTTAAGACAAGTAAATAAAAATAAATAACTAAACTTTTAGAAATATTTAGTTTAGACAGTCTATTTACTGTGTTCAATTATAATATTTAAATCTTAATTTAACGTTATTTTAAGACTCGGCATTCGTCTAAATAGCTAATAGTCTACGTCACAAGGATACGCCTAATTGAACTATAACGAATGTTCAATTAACTAACAATTTCCACGTCATAATCTCTATATTAGACGAAATTATAATAATGATCGAGATTAGGACTAACCCGTTGTTAATAAATTACGAGTTGTCACAGCATCCCCGACTTCTAAGGATTTCGTCCCGAAATCAAGTCTTGCTCAGTAAAAAGATGAGGATAGTTATCCCTCATATAGTCTTCACGTTCCCAAGTCGAGTCGGGACCATGCTTTGAGTTCCAACGAACTTTGACCAATTTGATACGACTACGTCTAAGTTGTTTGAGCTGTTGGTCTAAAATTTCAACAGGTTCTTCAACGAATTGAAGAGAGTCGGTCACTTGCAGCTCTTCGACAGGTACGACTAAAGTCTCATCAGTCAGACATTTCTTAAGATTCGAAATGTGAAATGTGTGATGAACGTGTTCTAGCTCCTTAGGTAAATCGAGCTTGTAAGCCACGGAACCAATTCTTTGAACAATTTCGAATGGTCCGATATAAAAGGACTAAGTTTCCCTCGTACGCCAAAACGTGCAGTGCCTTTCCAAGGTGACACTTTCAACATGACTTTGTCTCCCACTTGAAACTCAAGTGGTTTCCGTCTACGGTCGGCATAGCTCTTTTGGCGATCTTGAGCCGCCTTCAGCCGTGCCCTAATTTCGACAATTTGATCAGTAGTCTTCTGAACCAGTCCATATTTAAATAAACGACGTTCTCCAGCATCAAGCCAACAGACAGGAGATCTACACTTTCGTCCATATAAAGCCTCATAAGGCGCACATTTGATGCTAGTGTGATAGCTGTTGTTATATGAGAATTCAGCTAACGGCAAAAAGGTATCCCAACTACCTTTGAAGTCAATGACACATGCCCGAAGCATGTCCTCTAAAGTCTGGATGGTACGTTCACTTTGTCCGTCCGTCTGTGGATGGTAAGCCGTACTCAGGTGCAATTGAGTGCCTAGGGCGTCTTGAAGATATCGCCATGATTGTGAAGTGAAACGACCATCACGGTCAGATATAATAGACAAAGGAACGCCATGAAGAGATACAATCCTTTCAATGTATATTTGAGACAATTTCCTTATCTTCCAGTTCTCCCGAATTGGAATGAAATGAGCAGACTTCGTCAATCGATCGACAATGACCCAAATAGTATCGTATCCTTTCAAGGTTCGAGGTAACTTCGTAATGAAGTCCATAGTAATCTGTTCCCATTTCCAGTCAGGAATTTGGGGTTGTTGGAGCAGCCCAGAAGGCTTTTGGTGCTCTGCCTTAACCATTGAACAATTTAAACACTTTGAAACATACGTGGCGATATCTCTTTTCATACCAGGCCACCAATAAAAATCCTTTAACCCATGGTACATTTTGTCAGCACCAGGATGGATTGAGTACTTAGATCGATGACTCTCGTTCATTAAGAGTTCTCTAAGTCCATTATACTTGGGAATCCACACTCTGCCCTTGACATGTCTGATCCCATCGCCATCCAATTCAAATAACCGTTCGGCATTCCACAATGCTTCCTTCTCGATACGCCCTGGTTGTAAGGCCTCATTCTGATCATCTAAAACTCTATCCCTTAATGATGAGCCAAGGTAAGAACTTGCTCTTGTTATGACAGATAGTGAAATTCTATCTTTTCTACTCAGCGCGTCAGCAACAACATTTGCTTTACCGGGATGATATTTGAGTTCACAATCATAGTCACTGAGTAATTCTACCCATCGCCTTTGTCTCATATTCAGCATTTTCTGATCGAAGATATGCTGAAGACTTTTGTGATCTGTGAATACCGTACACTTTGTACCGTACAAATAGTGCCTCCAAATCTTTAAGGCGAAAACAACCGCTCCGAGTTCAAGATCGTGGGTTGTGTAATTCTTTTCGTGGGTTTTTAGTTGTCTGGAAGCGTAAGCAATGACCTTACCCTCCTGCATAAGTACACATCCCATTCCCTGATGTGATGCGTCACAGTATACCACGAAGTTTTCAATTCCATTCGGTAACGCTAAAATAGGAGCATTACATAGCTTGTCTTTCAACGTTTGAAATGCTTCTTCCTGGGCATCCTGCCAAATAAATTCCTTGGTCTTTTGAGTTAACAACGTCAAAGGTTGAGCAACCTTTGAGAAGTTCTCAATAAATCTCCTATAATATCCAGCCAATCCAAGAAACTGGCGGATTTCTGTCGGAGTCTTAGGGGCTTCCCACTTCTTTATTGCTTCAATCTTAGATGGATCTACGTGGATCCCATCCTTGTTCACTACATGACCCAAGAAGTGTACTTCCCTAATCCAGAATTCACATTTTGAGAATTTCGCGTACAACTTCTGATCCTTGAGCAGTTGCAGAATGGTTCTCAGATGACCTTCATGTTCGTCTTTATTCCTTGAGTATCAGTATGTCGTCAATGAATACAATGACAAACTTGTCAAGATACGGTCGACATACTCGATTCATTAAGTCCATAAACACAGCAGGTGCATTGGTTAAGCCAAACGGCATAACCAAAAACTCATAATGTCCGTAACGAGTTCTGAAGGCTGTTTTAGGAATGTCCGTCTCCCTGACTCTGAGTTGATGATACCCAGATCTGAGATCGATCTTGGAAAAATGTGATGCACCTTCCAATTGGTCAAACAAGTCGTCAATACGAGGTAAAGGGTACCTGTTCTTGACAGTCAACTTGTTCAGTTCTCTGTAATCAATACACATACGCATAGAGCCGTCTTTCTTCTTCACAAATAGGATCGGAGCTCCCCAAGGTGATAAACTTGGACGAATTAGTCCTTTAGCTAACAACTCTTGAAGTTGTTCGGACAATTCTTGCATTTCTGATGGCGCAAGACGATAGGGTGCCTTGGCCACGGGTGCAGCTTCAGGGACCAAATCTATTCCAAACTCAACGGTCTGTGAGGTGGAAGTCCCGCCAAATCTTCAGGAAATACCTCTGGAAAATCCCTAACTACTGGAATATCTTTCATTTCTTTAACCTCTGGTTTCCTTTCTACCACAAATGCTAAGAAGGCAGGGTGTTCTTTTTGTAAATATTTATTTGCCTTTATCGCCGATACTAAGATTAATTTCTTTCCTGCCTTGTCTCCTTGTACTTCTAGGGTTTCATTATTCTGCAGAGGTATTCTAACAATCTTCTCATAACAACTTATATTAGCTCTAACCTTAGATAACCAGTCCATACCAACAATCACATCAAAACTGCTTAGTTCTATGGGGATTAGGTCAATTTTAAAAGTCTTACCGGCTAATACCAAACTGCAATCTATTAAATGATCTCTAGCAATATACTTTTGACCATTTGCATATTCGACAATATAAGTGTCTTTCATAGGGATAGCTACTATACCAAATCGAGACTTAAATTCTAAGGATATGAAACTTTTATCAGCACCAGAGTCGAATAATACAAAAACATAATGATTATTGAGTATGAATGTACCTATCACAACGTTGGGATCTCGTCGTGCATCAGCAGCATCCAAAGCAAAAACTCGACCTCTGCCTTGTCCTCGTTGATTCCTAGCTTGATTGTTCCCCGCATTGTTTCTCACTGGAACTATAGCATTATTGTTCGGGGCTTGATTAAGTCGTGGACACGCGGGTCGCATATGATTCTCGCTTCCACACTCGTAACACTGATTTGGTATCCTTTCCCTACAGAACTTTGCCTGATGTCCCGTTCTTTTACAACGGTGGCAAGTAGGACAATTTCCCAAGTGATGGAGACCACACTTATTGCATCTTGTGTTTGCGCCGGGGTATCTCTTGATATCTTGTGGGACTACTGCAAAGTTTCTGGCAGCTTTAAACCTCTTGCTGTTCCCACCATTTCCAAAACCACTACCAGAGGCTTGATCATTTCTTCGCTTGACCACCTCAGTTCCAACAGAAGAACCAGCGGTTCTTTTTAAATCTATCACCATCCGATTGGTCGCACTAACTGCCGCTTGAAGAGTCAAAGGGTTAAAAGCGGCTACCAACCTTCGGATGTCAGGTGACAAGCCATAACAGTATCTTTCAACTAACTTCTCCTCCGTATCCACCATACGAGGAACTAGTCTTGTCAGCTCATGAAAACGAGTAGTGTATTTCTCGTTGTCTAGCCCGACCATATTATGATTCCAAAACTCGCCTTCCATTTTCTGTACTTCTTCCCTAGGACAGTATTTTTCCATCAACATACTTTTAAAATCAAACCAAGGTATCCTATTAGCTTGGTCTCGACCTCGGGTCCTAACCTGCTCGTTCCACCATGATAGAGCGTGCTTTTGAAGTTGAGTGGAAGCATATTCCACTTTGTGCTCATCGGCACAACGACTAATATGAAGCACCGCCTCTATGCTTTCTAGCCAGTTGATTAGACCTACCGGACCCTCGGTACCATGAAATTCTTTTGGTTTACAATAGGTAAAGGTCTTGTAGTCACCCACTCGAAGTTGAGCTCGAGGAACAACTTGTTCAGCAGTAGGTTCAACATTGTTACTATTATCAGTATGATGATTATTATTGGCGTTCATACTTGCCGTGATCTGAGCAACTAAAGTAGGCATGGCGGCCAACAGTTGCTGTGTCACAAATGCTGCCATATTATTATCCCCGCCAGTATTTGGGGTAGGTCCAGGACCAGTGTTCACCTGGACAGTAGCAGCTTCCGGTACTTGCTGAATCACAGGTTCTTCCTGTTCAGCTTCATTATTCAAAGGCGTGGATCGAGTAACTCTCTTTGGTGCAGTTTTCTTGACTGGAGCCTTTTTCTGGACTTTGCTTTTCGTCTTGGGAGCCATCTATCCTTGATATGAACAAAATGTAATTTAGAGGTTTTCTCATAAGAATAACAAGAATGTAGCTTTTCAAGATACAAGAGGGCATTAAACACATGTCGCAAATTCTCGACTTACTTGAACTCATTAACTAAACAAGACAAGAAATATAGTTCACTACATTTCTAGAATTGAAATGAGCAAGTAATGTAGCCTGAACAAGTAGGTAAGCCATAGAACGACCAAATTTCATTTATACTTAAAACTTTTTACATAGTCTGACTTGTACATTTCCAAAAATCTTGTGGGAAAACTACATCCACAACCCAAATCATGTGGGAACAACATCCACGATGATACATTACACAGTCAGAACAATACTATCCAAAATACGTGGGAAATACATCCACCAAAAAGATTACAACTCAAATACAGAAGTATGAGTTGTCAAATGTTCTAAGGCTTACAATATAGAAAGACTTATTACAAAATTACATCTTGCAAATAACAACGACCAGCAAAGCCACCACCAAAACCACCACAACAGACAGTATCCAGATCAACCTCCCAATAGTTTCCTTCCCCTCTCTCGCAACAGACATAGCCTCAGCCGCCTGTTGATAAGCTCCAGTCAACGCCTGAGCTTGATTCTCTATTTTCTCTCTGGTGCAGATGAGGGAATTGTTCATCCTCGACAATTGTCGGCGATAATATTCCGACCTATCAGCTGCAGATGCAACTGGCATAACAGTGCTTGGATTGTAGACAGGCACTCTGGAGGGACCTGCAGCATACGGATCTCCCTGAAAGAATGAAAGTCCAAGTCCACAGTTGCCCTGAACTGGTGCAGAAGGACCAGGAGCATAAGGGTCTCTAGGAGCATAAGGCAAATGAGCTCCCTCGGTAGTCCTCCTCTGATATGGAGATACCGGTGTTACAGATGATTGAACATGGATAGACACATGTTCGCCTCCAGATTCACTGGAAGATGACACAAGATTGATAGGGCGTGATTCATTGCCCGATTCCTCCATTGGTTCCTCTTCATAAGAGTCAGGAACACAAGGAATGGAGTTCGCTATGATAGGAACTGGAGGTGTACAAGGTACAACAGCATTCGAGCTAACTCCATCCGACATGACTAGTCTGAAAAGATAGTCAAAGAATCCATATAAGTCAAATGGATAAGGCAGTACGTCTCAAATGGATGATACAGTACGCAAATTTGAGTTTTTAAAGAAATCTTCGTCTAGATTACACACATTTGGTTTGGGTTTCTATTACCAACATATTTGAAATGCTTATATATAGGGTCACCCGCAGCCTTCCCACCACATTTTAAATATGCTGTTAATATAATCCAAACTATCACGTATAATAACCTTATGCATACACATACGATTTGAGTTTCTATTCCTAACATACCTTCAATGTTTATATATTGGGTCACCCGCAGCCTTCCCACCACATCTACAGTATGTTGTGAATATAGCTCAAACTATAACGTATATACAAAATCTAAGATATTTATTTCGAGCCTTATATTATTTTACATAATCGGGACGTAGTTGATCAGGTTAGGTCTAATTATAGACAAATAATATAACTCCTGAAATAAGTATCCTAAACCTAAATAGACTTAGATTCCCTTTTGAAACGAAATGGCTATAGATTGAGTTTTTTCCAGCGGAAAAACTCGGTATTAACTATAACCTTGGCTCTGATACCAATTTTTGTCACACCCCGTTGAAGCGGAAATACAGGGTTAACAAGTAATTGCGTACTAATCAGAAGGTAAATAGAGATTACATCCATTAATCCAAATACAAGTTATTACAAGTATAATCGTTCGAATGTGGGACCCAAAGCACGGATACAAACTATCCTCAAATGGAAATGGGCCCACAAAATACAAACATAACATTTGGACAGTCTAGTACAATTAGGACTAATAATACGATAGTCCTCAGAAGTCTGACGCTAATTGTACGTCCAAGTTCAAAAGATGGCTTCTAACATGCCATATACGCTTCCAAAACTTACTGTTGGTTCCCTGAAAAGCATGAAATTTGAGAGGATCAACTATCGAAATAGTTGGTGAGCTTACAGTGTGTTTGACCAAATGTTTAGTCGTCATTGATACAACACAATGACCAGTAGTTATAAATGACCAGACAGTTAGAATACTACATCTAACAATACTTTTATTACAAGATAGTCAGAATACCACATCTGACAGCATATGACAGTCAGAATACAACATCCGACAGTATCAGTCAATATGCCTCGCACAGGTTTCCGTTCTAAATGGGTGCGGACCTTAGCCAAGACAGTCAGAATACAACATCCGACAATTTAACCAAGACAGTCAGAATACAACATCCGACAATTTAACCAAGACAGTCAGAATACAACATCCGACAATTTAACCAAGACAGTCAGAATACAACATCCGACAATTTAACCAATAGGGGGAAACATTTTAGTTTGTCAAACACAAAGAAACATCTTAATCAGCCATCACACGGCAATTCAACGTCATTTTACCCAACATTTAATAAATGACATGTATACACATTTTCGACAGCCGTCAACATGGCAAAATTTAAGTCAAATGATCTAAGTATCCAAGTCACATGGCATACTCACAAAACAATCATTTATTTAACAAATAGTGTATACAACAGTGCATGCTTTTCAGGCCCAAAGTAAAAGGAAAAGGGCGCCATAAACTCACCTTAGCGATCTAAATGCTAAAAGGTATAATGTCAAGAAAACAGAGATTGAGCTAAACATCAAATTCATCAAAGCTCTTGGTCCAGAATGGGAAGATTTTGGAACACAGATCAAGCAACATCAAAATCTGACCAAGTTCACCATTCATACTCTTTATGAATCTTTCAAACTCAATGAAAACCAAGTCCTAAACAAAGCTTCATCAAACAAATGCCAGAAGTTGTATCTTCTGATCCTTTGGCATTGATAGTTGAGAAGAAGATTTCTGAAGCTCTTAACAGGCAAATGGTAGTTGTTTCTTCGTCTGATGAGGAGGGAGATGATCTTATGGCTACAAGAGATGGTGTTTCAGATGAACTATATCAAGCTCTTGCCGCGGTAACAAAGCATTTCAAGAGGAAATTTTACAAAGCGAGGCCAACAAACAACAATCTCCGCACTTCTTCTACAAGTGCATTTCCCAAGAAGGAACATTATCATCCAAGGAGTAATGAGCAAGGTGAAGCTAATGGATCAAGGTATGGTGAAAAGAAGGAAATTTATGAGAAACAAGTTGTTGAGAAGGGTAAGGCATCAGACAAAAAGTGCTACAATTGTGGTATTCCTGGACATTTTGCTGTTGATTGCAAACAACCTCGAAAGCGGAACTATGAGTATTACAAGCAGAAGATGCTGTTAGCCAAACAAGTCGAAGCAGGACATGCATTGCTAGCTGAAGATGACAAATGGCTGTTACTCACAGATGATGAAGATCAAGATCTCTCTGCTAATGTTTGCTATATGGCAAGGTTGGCCAAAAACAAAGACTTTAAAGAAGAAAGCACTGATGATGAATACCCAGATGATGAGGTAAATCTCGACTCTACTTTTTCTTTGATTAAGGACAAAGAGTCATGTAGATTAGCTTTATCAGATTTAACAACTCATATCAATTCTTTAGCCAACAAAAACAAAAAGTTGAAAAATAGCATTTCATTTTCTAAAAGTGAATTTTCAAAACTTATTGAAGAACATTCGAAATTACTTTTTGAACATGAAGCTATTAAACAAGATTTTCAAGCTTACAAAGATAAGATGTTGGTTAAAGAATGTGAGTTGAATGTCTCTCCTGATTCTAAGTTATTACAAAAATGTCAAAATCTTGAAAAGACCATTCATGATCTTGAAAAGGCCAATCAAGATCTTGAAATTCAAAGACCAATGAATGGCTTCGGGCAAATGCAAGACAAATGGATGTTGATATTCTTAATAAAAAACTCCAAGAAGCTAAACCAAACAATGTTGAATTCGAAAGGAAGATTTCTGATTTAAATCATAATTGTTTTCTAAAAGACATTGAGATTGAGAATCTTGAAAAACAAGTTGAGGAATATAAAAAGAATATACTTTTCTATCAAGAAAAGTTATATAAAGTTGAACAAAATCCTCTCTTGAATTTCACTGCCTATTTCAACAAGTCAAAAATTGACAAAACAGAATTTCTTCTAGGGTTGGGATTTGAGAATATCACACCATTGCAAAAACCCAAAGAGGAAATTGAACCCTTGTATGATGAAAAATTCCTACGACTTGGTATGATACAACAATTTATTCGTCCATTGGATGACGAATTTGAGACTGATGAAGTTGAGAGAATACCAAAACAAGAATTTTTGGTTAATTATGATGCAATAAATGATTCATACAAAACAAAAGAGTCTTCAATTTTCAAATTGGAAGAAATTGAATCAAATTTTCAAAACCAAGAATCTGTCTGTACTCCACCTAAACCAACTAAAATGTATTTTCCAACCACATTTTTGGAAAAACAAATAGAAGGTTTACAACAAAAGGTAGAATCTCAACAAAAAGTTATTGATCATCTCAAGTCTCAAAGTCCGAATTCAGAGGATAAATGTATTATTGTTGATACTAAGAAAGTTTGTGAGATTGCTTCTACTCAAACTGACCAAAGTACTTTAGTAGACAATTCTACACAAACTACTTGTGATTCATCTACCAATACCTCTACTCAATTTTTTTTGTGAAACCAAAGATGTGTCAGTTCAAGTTGACCTAATTTCCGAGACTAACCATGATGTGAAGTTGGACACCAAGATTCCTGATTTTTCTAATGAAGAACTTGCACATAGTTTAGTTTTGATATGGTACTTTTATAGGTTTTTCACATGCAACAATGTTGATGAGTTAGTTGTTCACCCTAAGCCTAGTACTAGTATAGGTGTTGATACCTCTACTCAATTTTTTTGTGAAACCAAAGATGTGTCAGTTCAAGTTGACCTAATTTCCGAGACTAACCATGATGTGAAGTTGGACACCAAGATTCCTGATTTTTCAAAATTTTCAACTAAATCTGAATTTAATCAATCTCCATTGAAATTTTCTTTTTCAAAAGATTTTCAAGCTTACAAAGATAAGATGTTGGTTAAAGAATGTGAGTTGAATGTCTCTCCTGATTCTAAGTTATTACAAAAATGTCAAAATCTTGAAAAGACCATTCATGATCTTGAAAAGGCCAATCAAGATCTTGAAATTCAAAGACCAATGAATGGCTTCGGGCAAATGCAAGACAAATGGATGTTGATATTCTTAATAAAAAACTCCAAGAAGCTAAACCAAACAATGTTGAATTCGAAAGGAAGATTTCTGATTTAAATCATAATTGTTTTCTAAAAGACATTGAGATTGAGAATCTTGAAAAACAAGTTGAGGAATATAAAAAGAATATACTTTTCTATCAAGAAAAGTTATATAAAGTTGAACAAAATCCTCTCTTGAATTTCACTGCCTATTTCAACAAGTCAAAAATTGACAAAACAGAATTTCTTCTAGGGTTGGGATTTGAGAATATCACACCATTGCAAAAAGCCAAAGAGGAAATTGAACCCTTGTATGATGAAAAATTCCTACGACTTGGTATGATACAACAATTTATTCGTCCATTGGATGACGAATTTGAGACTGATGAAGTTGAGAGAATACCAAAACAAGAATTTTTGGTTAATTATGATGCAATAAATGATTCATACAAAACAAAAGAGTCTTCAATTTTCAAATTGGAAGAAATTGAATCAAATTTTCAAAACCAAGAATCTGTCTGTACTCCACCTAAACCAACTAAAATGTATTTTCCAACCACATTTTTGGAAAAACAAATAGAAGGTTTACAACAAAAGGTAGAATCTCAACAAAAAGTTATTGATCATCTCAAGTCTCAAAGTCCGAATTCAGAGGATAAATGTATTATTGTTGATACTAAGAAAGTTTGTGAGATTGCTTCTACTCAAACTGACCAAAGTACTTTAGTAGACAATTCTACACAAACTACTTGTGATTCATCTACCAATACCTCTACTCAGACCTTGACTGATTCTCTTGGATGTACTTGTCAAAATAATGCTACTTTAATAGCTGAGGATTATGTGCAATCTGATTTTTCTAATGAAGAACTTGCACATAGTTTAGTTTTGATATGGTACTTTTATAGGTTTTTCACATGCAACAATGTTGATGAGTTAGTTGTTCACCCTAAGCCTAGTACTAGTATAGGTGTTGATACCTCTACTCAATTTTTTTGTGAAACCAAAGATGTGTCAGTTCAAGTTGACCTAATTTCCGAGACTAACCATGATGTGAAGTTGGACACCAAGATTCCTGATTTTTCAAAATTTTCAACTAAATCTGAATTTAATCAATCTCCATTGAAATTTTCTTTTTCAAAAGATTTCACGAAAGATGATTTTGATAAATTCATGGAGGGAGAATATGTTTTTGATTCAGAAACTGAGAAAAAGATTGAATCTACCAAAATCAAAGTGAAAACAAAAGTGGAATCTCAAAAACCATTGTCCAAAGCTCCAACTTCATATTACTCAAAGAAACGAGTTAAGACCAAACTCGTCAAGACTGAACCAAAGACCATTAAGGTAGAAACCTTTATTGCTACCCCTGTGAAACATATCAAAAAGGAAAAAGCTGAGACCCACACAGGATAAAGTACACCAAAGTGAAACTTCCGAAAGACTATCCTAATGCTTCTCAATCTAGCTCTCAATCTAGTTCTATACCTAAGGTGTCTAAGTCTAGCACAGTTTCGCTAACTAAGGATACATTAAATGGTACAACTAGATATAAGGATAGATATGGATGGTTTTCTCATGATAAACCAAAGAAGCAAGAAGTTTCCTCACCTCCAAAAGATTCCAAAAAGATGAAAGTGTTTAAAACTTCTAGTTCTAATCTTCTTAAATTCAATTCAACAGGTGGAAAGAGCATAACTAGTGGTGCTAGATGGGTTGCTAATACTTTAGTACCTAAGTTCACTAGTAACCAAAAGGATGTTGAGAAAAGGAAGAAAAGAAAGAGGAGAAAGAATGTTAATAGGAGGAAGGGTGTTCAGGTTAATCAAAACAATTTTTCTTTGTCAAATAATGTTGAAAATACCAAGGCAAGACCTTGTGAGCTTGTAAACAATATTAATTCTCGTACTTGTGTATCTACTGATGTTAATGCTTGTAGACATGTTACTTTTAATTCTCATGTGAATGTTCGTACTTTTTATTCAAATGTGTTTATTGATAATGTGCTTGTCAATGCTTATGTTGATTCAAAAACATGTTTGAATGCGATTCCTAAGTTATATACCCTGCCTGTTTTAACTAACCATAAAGGACCCGTCTTCAAGTGGGTACCTAAAAATGGTTAAATTTCTTTGATTGCAGGAAATAACCATCTGTGTTTGGATACTCGATTCCGGGTGTTCGAAGCACATGACTG
The DNA here is from genome assembly GCA_034093135.1 of Erigeron breviscapus. Taxonomy (NCBI): domain Eukaryota; kingdom Viridiplantae; phylum Streptophyta; class Magnoliopsida; order Asterales; family Asteraceae; genus Erigeron; species Erigeron breviscapus. The sequence continues at coordinate 127,333,484 of CM067173.1, forward strand.
GAAATAAATCTTTGCTCAAGAATTTTGTTGAAAGATTCATGGGAACAGTTCGCTTTGGAAACAACAATTTCGCTCCTATCTTAGGTTATGGAGACATTGAAAGAAATGGAATTATCATCAAGAAAGTTCACTATGTTGAAGGATTAAGTCACAACTTGTTCAGTGTTGGACAATTCTGTGATAACAATCTTCAAGTTCTGTTTCGAAAATCTCTTTGCAAAGTCCAAACTCTAGATGGAGTTGATATTCTTTGTGGTGACCGTGATGATAATCATTTTTCCGTCAATCTCGATGATAACCAACCAACCGATAATATTTGTCTCATTTCAAAGGCTGCTTCAAAGAATTCTTGGTTATGGCATAGAAGGCTGTCGCATCTGAATTTTCAAACCATCAATATTTTGGTCAACAAGCATCTTGTTAAAGGCTTACCTGACTATAAGTATGAAAGTGAGCATGTTTGTCCTTCTTGTGCTGTTGGGAAGATTAAGAGAGCCTCTCATAAACCGAAGAAATCTCCAAATTCTTTAGCACCTCTTCATTTGCTTCACATGGATCTTTGTGGGCCGATGAAAGTACAAAGCCGAAATGGGAAGAAATACATCTTGGTTATTGTCGATGATTATTCAAGATATACTTGGGTCAAGTTCCTTGCATCCAAAGATGAAACAACTCAGATGTTGATAGATTTCATCACTAATACTCAAGTAAATCTTCAACTTCCAGTTCGTTACATCCGTTCGGATAACGGAACTGAGTTCAAGAATGCTGTTTTTGATGATTCTGCAAATCCAAAGGTATTACTCATCAATTCTCAGCAGTTCGCACCCCACAACAAAATGGTGTTGTTGAAAGGAGAAATCGATCGCTGGTGGAAGCAGCAAGGACAATGCTTGCTTATTCCAAATTGCCATCCAATATGTGGGCTGAAGCTGTTGACACTGCATGTCACACTCAGAATCGGTCCATTATCAATCAGTGTTTCGAAAAGACTCCTTATGAGGTTATTAACAAACGCAAACCCAACATCAACTACTTTCATATATTTGGGTGTGTTTGTTATACTTTGAATGATCGGGAGAATCTTGGAAAGTTCGAGAAGAAAGGTGATGAAGGATATTTTGTTGGTTATTCCAAAACATCAATTGCCTATCGAATCTATAATCGTCGAACCAACACAATTCAAGAAACAATGAATGTTTGGTTTGATGAGATGTCAGGCATGATTTTTGAGCAAGAAGGTTTGCTCCCAACAAGTAATGATCCAAGTACTTCAAGTACTTCTACAAGGAATTCTACCTTAGCTTCAAAATTCAAGAAGTTTCCAACTCCAACAAGTGATGAATTAGATATTCTTTTTGAAGAATTCTATAATTCAAAACCGATTCATGATCAAGAACCTCAGGTCATCGTTGAACCAATTCAAAACAAGAAGTTTCCAACTCCAACAAGTGATGAATTAGATATTCTTTTTGAAGAATTCTATAATTCAAAACCGATTCATGATCAAGAACCTCAGGTCATCGTTGAACCAATTCAAAACAATGAACCGCTTCATAACAACGATCCAGTTCCTGACAATATTCATGAATTTTCATCAAGTTCTTCAGAGCAAGAATTTTCTTCTACTGATACTTCTCCACCATCCTCTCCTGATAATGCTTCTCAAGTGAATGATCAAGAACAACCTTCTCGATTAACTCAGACAACAAATCCATTAAACACTCCAAATGTGTATGTACCACTTGATTTTGATCATCCAGCTTATGAGGAAAGAGTTATACCAAGTTATGACTCCATCTCTCAACAAAACTCAAGTTTTAATGATGGTGAAGTTGATCTTCAACAACAAGATCCTCTTCCTCATGCTCACAAGTGGACACGTATGCAGAAAGACCATCCTACTGATCAAATAATTGGAGATCCACAAGCAGGAGTAACTACTCGTACCTCAGTAAATGAGTGTCTTGTTGCACTTTCTCTTAGCAACATCGAACCCAAAACCGTATCTGAAGCTCTTCGTGATCCAGAGTGGGTTAAGGCAATGCAAGATGAACTCGCGCAATTTGAAAGACTGAAGGTATGGAGATTAGTTCCAAATCCTAGAAAAGATGATCCAATAGGAACAAAGTGGATATTCAAAAACAAAAAGGATGAGAATGGAGTGGTAGTAAGGAATAAAGCTCGACTTGTTGCAAAGGGTTATTGCCAACAACCAGGTGTTGACTTCGACGAAACTTTTGCTCCAGTAGCAAGAATGGAGGCCATTCGGATATTCTTAGCTTATGCCGCATTCAGAAACTTTATTGTGTTTCAAATGGATGTGAAGACTGCTTTCTTGAATGGTGACCTCAAAGAAGAAGTTTACGTTGATCAACCGGAAGGTTTTGTTGATCCTCAAAGGCCAAACCATGTCTACAGGTTAGACAAGGCTCTCTACGGTCTTAAGCAAGCACCCCGAGCATGGTATGATTCTTTAACTACTTTCTTACTAAGAGGTGGTTTTACCAAAGGCACAATTGACCCTACCTTGTTCATTCGCAAACAAGGTAAGCACGTTCTACTTGTTCAAATATATGTTGATGACATTATCTTTGGGTCGACCAGTCAAACATTTTGCCGAAACTTTTCATCTCTTATGGTTAATCATTTTGAAATGAGTATGATTGGGGAAATGAATTACTTTTTGGGTCTTCAAATCAAACAGTTACCAACTGGTATTTTTATATCACAAGGTAAATACATAAATGACATGTTGAAAAAGTTTGATATGACTTTATGTTCTTCAATATCTACCCCAATGGCTGCTCGAACAAACATAAATGCTGACACAAATGGGAAACCATTTGACCAAAAGAGATATCGAAGTATGATTGGTTCGTTGTTGTACCTAACAGCATCTCGACCAGATATAATGTTTGCAACATGTATGTGTGCTAGATATCAAGCTGCTCCAACTGATTTACATTTTCAAGCTGTGAAACGAATCTTTCGTTATCTGAAGGGGACACCCGATTTAGGTCTCTGGTATCCAAGGGATACTGGATTCAATCTAACTGCATATTCAGATGCAGATCATGCAGGTTGTAAACTTGATCGCAAGAGCACTTCCGGTACTCTACAATTTTTAGGCGATAAAATTGTGAGTTGGTCTTCCAAGAAACAGAATTGTGTGTCTCTATCAACGGCTGAAGCAGAATATGTGGCTGTGGCTAGTTGTTGTGCTCAAGTTTTATGGATGAAGACACAACTAACTGATTATGGTCTGAAATATGATCATATCCCTATCTATTGTGATTCTCAGAGTGCCATTGCCATTGCAGTCAACTCAGTAAACCACTCTCGCTCAAAGCATATTGATGTTAGATATCATTTTCTCAAAGATCATATTGAAATAGGTGACATCGAGCTCTACTTTGTGGGTACTGACATTCAACTTGCAGATTTGTTCATAAAACCACTGGATGAAAAGAGGTTTAACTTTCTTATCTCCAAGCTAGGTATGTTAAATCTTAAACCTTAACTCTTTTGAAGGAATTCTTGACACATTTCAGAAAACCAAAATACAAAATTGCATATTTTCAAAAATAAACAAAAAGATTTTTATTTTCAGTGGCTTGCATATACTATGTATGCAACCCGTTCTTATATGATATATTTATTGGTAGAGTGTTTTTACATTCTAAGTTTTTGTTATTATACATACAAATTGATATAAGATAACAAGGAATCGAATGCCTTTGTGTACTTCCAAGTGTTCTTATATGAATATGTATGGGTGATAGCAATCAAGTTGTTCAAATAAAGTTTTCAAAACTCTCAATTGTTGATATGAGACGCAAAGGATCGAACGCCTTTGTGTACTCCCTTGTTGTCTCATCTTGAACAATTGATTGAATTTTCATTTGCCTAAATGTTTTAATTGCCTCCAACTTGTTGTTGTAAGACGCAAAGGATCGAACGCCTTTGTGTACTCCCTAGCTGTCTTACTATCAACATTGTTGTTGAAGCAAAACTTTATGTTTTTCAAAATCTTGTTCACTTTAGACTCTCAAAGTTTTTTTTTTTTCAAAAATATCACAACAAAGATTTTACTACTTTTGATCTCACAAAACCAATTTTTGCTCCACCTTTCTATGGAAAACTTTTTGATCTATTCTTGCATAGATTAAGGAGGAGTTTGTGATTTCAAACACTTTCAAAACTTCAAATGTGTGCCCAATTTTTTTTCACACATTTGATGTTTTTCCAATGATTTTTAATCAAATGGAGTTCGTGATTAGTTTGCACATGAGTGATAAGTAATTCTCAAAATTTACTCCATGAATTTCATCATCGCCGATGAATTCTAACCCCGGAGTATTCACTTCTTTCATTAGATAGTGAGGGTATTTTGAGTGATGTTGTTTTCATGCAAATAGGATGGAGGGAGTAAAGTTGAAAAGTGAGAGGGTAAGGTGATATGATGTGAGAAAGGGCTAAAAGAAACAAAAGCCCTCCCCAAACTTCTCAAAAAGCCGGGTAAACACGTCCCTATCGGATTTCATTTGTTGATTTCTCGATATTGAAAAAGTCTTCATGGACCCAGTGAAGCAATGCACATCTTTTCCTAACCACTCAAGTGTTTCTTAACAAATACTTGTTTCATTTCTCACGGAGATTTCCACATTTCTATTGACTCTTCATTTGGAAGATGTTGATATTGAAAAAGGGAGACATTCTGCTCCAGTCCCCGACTTCATTTTGATCACGATGTGTCTAGAGCTATCTTGTTTGGTCATTAATTTGATCATCATTCATTTGTATTAGAACACATTCGAGTCATATCTTTGTGATATAATTGCTTATCTTTGTGATATAGCCGGAACATTCGTAGTGATATCTTAATTATATTCCACGATGATCGAATGGAAATCCTACCAATGCTAACATCTTTTCCAACGTTGAACGTAGGTCTCATGATTACATTTATGTGATTATTGAGTTAACAAGAAGTCTAAGTGACCTCGGTTTTTCCCTAAAAAGTCTTTAAGGATAAAATTGTGGTTATCAAATGCTTCGGTAGTGTTAACCATAATTTATATTCTTTGAAGCAATCTCGTGGTTGCAAAGCCGCAGACTGAACTATGTTAGAGAATTGTTTTGTGCATATCTCAATGATACATAGGAAATCCGAAAAATGTTATACATTTCAATCGGTCATTTCATTAATCCCTTCGATTTTTGAACATGCTAACGGATAATTCTTATCCGGTTTCATTTCTCATCACACAAACACAGAAAACACCAACACCATGATATAACATTTGTACCAACAACTTCGATCTTACATTTTAGTCACCCCTAGGATTTCTTGGGTTGGGCTAATGGTTTGGGTTGATGTTTTGATGGTTGCAATTTCTTTATGGTTTCTTTTGATATTTAATCAATCAAATGTGTACATAATGACATTGGTTCCCAATGATGTCATTATGAGGGGGAGAAAATATTATGATTGATTCACTAATTGATAAGGAAACAAGGAGAAAAGTTTGTGTTTGGTTGTTTTAATTGGGTTTAGGCTTTTCAAAGTTCTAGGCTTATCAAAGTTTGTGTATAGGGGGAGAAAATTATTCATGATGTGACAATAGTTTCAGATTTTCACTAGACTTTAGGTGATTGAAATTTTGATTTTAAAAAGGGTGAATCTGAATTGACGTCAAAAATAAGAATGAAACCGAAGATGAAAAGATTTTCACTCAAGATGCTTCAAAAGTTCAAAGATGCTCCAAAATGTTTATAATCATGGATTGAGGGGGAGCATGATTACTTCGTAAGAATTTCATCCAAACCTCATTCAATTGCTTACTCTCCAAAGTGTTCGAATTGATATGACAAAGATCAAAGCTTCAAAAAGGATCAAAGATTGGTTAGAAGATTCAAGTCAAAGAAGTAAAAGCTTTAACAGAGTCTTCATCAAACACACTTCATTCAAAGATCTTCAAGTCATACAACAACATTTTGTTCAAGAAACTCCAATGCATACATCAAGAGGGAGAGTTCATATTCATGAAACTTCATTCCAAAAAGATGAAATTCATTCAAGAATTAAAACTGAAGAATTGAAAAGTTGAATTTCACTCAAGAATCGAAGATTAAAACATTCGAAACCAAGATTTATACCTTCCGCATTTCAAAAGACAACTCTGATTCATGATTCAACAATTCTCGAAGATTCAAGTCACACACATTTGTTCAACTTCATTATTCTCTTTATTCAAGACTCACATGCATTCATTATTCTCTGTTCTAAAAGAACATTAAGAATCCTCACATGATTTAACTTCAAGAAGTTCAAGACCAAGATCAAGACTGAATCAAGTTCTCCAAAGACAAAAGAGAATGCTTTGAAGACTTGTTTCAACACACCAATTATCTTCACCACCGGGCTCATCAAATTCATTCCTACAAGACAATATAACACGTACTTCATTACAATGTATCACTAAGGGGGAGAATGTTAGAAATCCAAAAATAGTGATAAATTGTAATCTAGATTAGAGGAATTTCTTATTGTTAATTCATAGATAAATGATCACTAAGGTTGAGGGGCTAGTTGTGACAATTAGCATAATTGTAGAATTAGACTATAAATAGCCCTCTCATACCTTAGAGATTATAACAATAACACATACAATTACACATAATCTATATACCTGTTAATTCACACACAGTTACCTTCAATTCTCTCTCAAAACACACACAAACACCAAGAACACACACTATCCAAACCGCCATTGATGAATTGAATTCAGTGATAGAAATCGTGTTATAACACAATTCATCCATGTCGTGCAACGCACGAATTTTAGGCCCTCATATAGATACAAGATGGAGTTTTCTTCAAGAAAGAAATCTCTCTGACATAATACAAAGATATTGCTACAATATATGGATATCCATTAATATTTATTCATAATAGATTCCTATTTATCTATAATAGGGATGAGCAAAAATCCCGAAATACCGAAACCGATCCGGTACCGTACCGGTACCGGTACTGATGGTATTCGGTATTGAGTTTTAGGGTAAAACGGTTTCGGGATTAATCGGTACAGTACCGGTCGGTACCAGGGAAACCGAATAAAATCCCGTTTAAGTTGAAGGGCACTAGGGTTTTTTATTTACTACATGGATTTATAGATTCTATAATATAACTAAAAGAGGAATTGGATACACTTGGCACCCCTAATCCCCTTCCTTGAGTCTAATTCTCCATCCCAATTAATCCTCTATTTTTCTATATATTTTTAAAATTTTCAAGGCCAACCTATATTATATAAAAAATAAAAAACAATTTTTTTTATGCTTAAAACTCTCCAAAAAGATTATTATATATATACAACCTAATAAATAAACCTTCACGAATTCTCAACAAAAAAAGGTTCGATTACCTCACGAATTCTCAATAAATTTTTTTTTTGACTTACTCAATATACATAAAGGGTTTTTTTATAGAGAAAATCGCGACAATAGCCAATTTTCGTTGCGATCGTACCAAAATAGCCAAGGTTTTTCGGATTATCACAAAATAGACAACAAAATCGCAACAAAAAATGAAAATCGCAACAAAAAACGTGAAATCGCAACAAAAAACGTGAAAACAAGAAATGCCAAAATCGCAACAAAAAATTCCAATATCGCAAAAAAAAACGCGAAATCGCAACTCGCAACTCGCAGTTCGCAACTCGCAACAGTTTGACTTTGACTTTTTTTTTATAAAGGATACTAGTTTATTATATAAGACATGAATACAAAACTTCAAATAAACCCTAAACTTTCATTAATTTTAAAAACACAATACAACTAAATAAAACATAACATTTAAAACATAAAACATTAAGAAAGTAAAACACATACAACATTAACCTACAACACAAATACATAAAAAACATACTAATAATCCCCTAAGTTAACAGTACCGAAAGGAGATGATTATGAAGTCGATTTTGATTTCCCTTTTGATTTTGATGAAGATACATACTCTCTCGGTGGATGAAAAGATGTTTGTGATGGCATCGGTGCACCACAAGTCAGCCTTGTATGACCACTTTCCTTACAACGACTGCATGTTGTTGTCTTCCTCTCTTCACCCTTGGACGGTATACGATCACGGTTTTTGGTTCGGCCGGGTAGCCTTTTATCCATGACTGGTGGCAAAACTGTTTGTAAGTCATCTGGTATCTCCCATTCAGAAGGATGTGGTATGGGATAGACAATCTTGGCATAAGTCTGTCGATATACTTCTGAAGTGTAGCAGACCATAGCGTATACGGTTGAATCATCTTGGTTTAGATGAAGAGCAACTTTTATAACATGGCCACATGGAAAACCAGAAATTTGCCATTTCCCACAAGTACACGTCTTTGCATCAAGATCGACAAGTCCATTCAGCTTATGATCTATAACTTGAAACAATGTATTTGAACATGGTTCAACTCTCCATGATGTTGACTTCACAACACGTTTTGCAATATTTTTTTCTGTCCATGGTGTAACACGATGTTCGAATGTTTCTGTACATTAAAAGAAGTAATTTAGTTACAATATATCATCATTTTAAACAGTAGTAATAATAAGCGAGATTGTTAAACAAATAATACCTGCAACGTTTCTTTTCCTATAATACCACTCTTGAAGAGAGGCACGAAAAAACTCCATTAACATAGTAATGGGTAATTTTCTTGAATGACGACTTAAAGAGTTGATTGATTATGCACTATTAGATGTCATGAAACCATACCTTGCTCCAAGTGCGTGTACTCTTGACCATCTTTCAAACCCAACCTCTTGCAGTGTTTGAGCACGCTGGGGGATAACATGTGTCAAACGACTTATATGCCTATTAAAGTCCACTTCTCGATAAGCTTTCACCGCTTTCCAGTATGTCCATTTGTGATGTTTTATATTAGCAGACCTTGCTTTTAGATTTCTAATCAAATGAACAGCACACAGCACATGAAAAGCATCTGGAAAACACCTTCTTATAGCCATATCAATTGAGTTTGCCCTATCAGAAATGATTGTCAAATTGCTAACATTACCTATGCAATTACTAAGATGCCCCATAAACCATGTCCATGATTCAGAGGTTTCAGATTTTCCAACCCCGTAAGCTATTGGTAGTATCCCATTATTAGCATCCATGCCTACTGCTAATAAGTTTGTTCCAAGATATCGACCTTTTAGATGTGCCCCGTCAACTATAATAACCGGCCGCAAGAAAGAAACAAATGAACGTATCTACATAAAATAGATTAAAGATGTGAGAAATACTTTAAAAGTAAATGAATAGTGTGAAAAATTATATTGATTTACTCACCGTTGCACCAATGGCGATAAACAACAACTCAAAACGTCCATCTCTATCTGTTTTGATATGAGTTACCGACCCGGGGTTTTTCAGCTTCAAATTGTGACAATATGCTGGCAGTTGGGCAAACGAATCTTCTGGTGACCCCCTCAACAATTCCAAGGCATAACATTTTGCTCTCCAAACTTGAGAATATGAGATATTAATCTTGAACCGGGCATTCATGTCGGTCATGATCTCATGACCCCTATATACCCTTCCTTTCACAAACATTAACTCAGCCAAAAATCCATCCAACACCTTTTTGTTTGCCTGTCTATGGTGAGGATAAAGTTGGGTTGTTGAACAAGTATGTTGATCAATGAAAGTCATTACTTCAAACATTTCACAATCTTTTATCCTCTTTGCAATCATACGCCACATACATTTCTTATCATGTCTACACTTTGTTTCAAAACGATCTTTAGTTGATCTGTCAACAACTAGGTGATAGCCATCTTCCACACACTTCGTATACAAAGCTATCTTCAAATCTTCCTTTGTATCAAAACAATCACCCTTCTTTACACGAAGAAATTTTGTGTAACAATCGACAGGTTTCTTTACCAACTCTTCTTCTGGTATTGGAAGTAATTCTGGCATATTCCAGTTATACTTTCGTGGCTCATTCTTCTTCTTCTTGTCACAAACTTTCTCTTCTCGTTTTTCTTCTTCTTCTTCTTCTTCTTCTTCTTCTTCTTCTTCTTCTTCTTCTTCTTCTTCTTCTTCTTCTTCTTCTTCTTCTTCTTCTTCTTCTTCTTCTTCTTCTTCTTCTTCTTCTTCTTCTTCTTCTTCTTCTTCTTCTTCTTCTTCTTCTTTACGTTGACCCCAAACATCATCCGAGTTATCGTTCAAATCATCATATTCAGTAAGATCAAAAGTATCAAAATGACTAGCAACAACCTCTTCTGTTTTTCTTTCACCCCAAAATTGAATCGTGTCATTTTCAAAATCAGAGTATTGTCTAAGATCAAAATGATCTGTGACATTGTTATCCATCGGCTTATCATTATCATCTAAGAGTTCTATTCGGAAACTTGCATTTGGGTCTATATAGTGGTTGACATTTGGATTATAAGGGATATATTATGGGTTTTCAAAGTGTTGGATATATTGGACAGGTGGAATACCAAACTGAGTTGTATGTGTTTCATATGGTCTTTGGTTTTGAAAATATGGTGGAACAAAACTTTGTTGGTGATGAAATTGTGTTGGAATCATGAAACTTTGATGTTTGTAATTATCGTGTTGGACATTGTGATCACCATAAACGGGGGCTGAAACACTTAATTGATTACTTCCGGTTCCTGACCCAATTTCACTACTTTTAGGTTGAACAACATACAATGCAACATTGTCTCTTGAAACACTAATATAAGCCATGAACCGATAAACATCTTCGTTGTCATTGAACAAATAAACTTTATGTTAGGTCCAGATTTACTGGACTCGCTCCAGACGAGACGACTGGAGTGCTACTGAAGATTTGTCCAGAAATTATGAGAAGACCAGTGAGCTATTTACTTGTACAGGAATCTGGTGTCCACCAGATTAGCTCACTGGACTTCACTCCAGACGAGATCAATTCACTGAAGACCTTCTCACTGAAGTCGAAGACTGAAGTCTGAAGAAAGAAGACTGGCAAGCAGTGGAGCCCACTGGCGGTCTTACCAGATCTCCCATCTGGAGACTCAACAGTGTTCTATTCTTCTTCTTCTTCTTCTTCTTCTTCTTCTTCTTCTTCTTCTTCTTCTTCTTCTTCTTCTTCTCCTTCTTCTCCTTCTCCTCCTTCTTCTTCTCTTCTTCTTCTTCTTCTTCTTCTTCTTCTTCTTCTTCTTCTTCTTCTTCTTCTTCTTCTTCTTCTTCTTCTTCTTCTTCTTCTTCTTCTTCTTCTTCTTCTTCTTCTTCTTCTTCTTCTTCTTCTTCTTCTTCTTCTTCTTCTTCTTCTTCTTCTTCTTCTTCTTCTTCTTCTTCTTCTTCTTCTTCTTCTTCTTCTTCTTCTTCTTCTTCTTCTTCTTCTTCTTCTTCTTCTTCTTCTTCTTCTTCTTCTTCTTCTTCTTCTTCTTCTTCTTCTTCTTCTTCTTCTTCTTCTTCTTCTTCTTCTTCTTCTTCTTCTTCTTCTTCTTCTTCTTCTTCTTCTTCTTCTTCTTCTTCTTCTTCTTCTTCTTCTTCTTCTTCTTCTTCTTCTTCTTCTTCTTCTTCTTCTTCTTCTTCTTCTTCTTCTTCTTCTTCTTCTTCTTCTTCTTCTTCTTCTTCTTCTTCTTCTTCTTCTTCTTCTTCTTCTTCTTCTTCTTCTTCTTCTTCTTCTTCTTCTTCTTCTTCTTCTTCTTCTTCTTCTTCTTCTTCTTCTTCTTCTTCTTCTTCTTCTTCTTCTTCTTCTTCTTCTTCTTCTTCTTCTTCTTCTTCTTCTTCTTCTTCTTCTTCTTCTTCTTCTTCTTCTTCTTCTTCTTCTTCTTCTTCTTCTTCTTCTTCTTCTTCTTCTTCTTCTTCTTCTTCTTCTTCTTCTTCTTCTTCTTCTTCTTCTTCTTCTTCTTCTTCTTCTTCTTCTTCTTCTTCTTCTTCTTCTTCTTCTTCTTCTTCTTCTTCTTCTTCTTCTTCTTCTTCTTCTTCTTCTTCTTCTTCTTCTTCTTCTTCTTCTTCTTCTTCTTCTTCTTCTTCTTCTTCTTCTTCTTCTTCTTCTTCTTCTTCTTCTTCTTCTTCTTCTTCTTCTTCTTCTTCTTCTTCTTCTTCTTCTTCTTCTTCTTCTTCTTCTTCTTCTTCTTCTTCTTCTTCTTCTTCTTCTTCTTCTTCTTCTTCTTCTTCTTCTTCTTCTTCTTCTTCTTCTTCTTCTTCTTCTTCTTCTTCTTCTTCTTCTTCTTCTTCTTCTTCTTCTTCTTCTTCTTCTTCTTCTTCTTCTTCTTCTTCTTCTTCTTCTTCTTCTTCTTCTTCTTCTTCTTCTTCTTCTTCTTCTTCTTCTTCTTCTTCTTCTTCTTCTTCTTCTTCTTCTTCTTCTTCTTCTTCTTCTTCTTCTTCTTCTTCTTCTTCTTCTTCTTCTTCTTCTTCTTCTTCTTCTTCTTCTTCTTCTTCTTCTTCTTCTTCTTCTTCTTCTTCTTCTTCTTCTTCTTCTTCTTCTTCTTCTTCTTCTTCTTCTTCTTCTTCTTCTTCTTCTTCTTCTTCTTCTTCTTCTTCTTCTTCTTCTTCTTCTTCTTCTTCTTCTTCTTCTTCTTCTTCTTCTTCTTCTTCTTCTTCTTCTTCTTCTTCTTCTTCTTCTTCTTCTTCTTCTTCTTCTTCTTCTTCTTCTTCTTCTTCTTCTTCTTCTTCTTCTTCTTCTTCTTCTTCTTCTTCTTCTTCTTCTTCTTCTTCTTCTTCTTCTTCTTCTTCTTCTTCTTCTTCTTCTTCTTCTTCTTCTTCTTCTTCTTCTTCTTCTTCTTCTTCTTCTTCTTCTTCTTCTTCTTCTTCTTCTTCTTCTTCTTCTTCTTCTTCTTCTTCTTCTTCTTCTTCTTCTTCTTCTTCTTCTTCTTCTTCTTCTTCTTCTTCTTCTTCTTCTTCTTCTTCTTCTTCTTCTTCTTCTTCTTCTTCTTCTTCTTCTTCTTCTTCTTCTTCTTCTTCTTCTTCTTCTTCTTCTTCTTCTTCTTCTTCTTCTTCTTCTTCTTCTTCTTCTTCTTCTTCTTCTTCTTCTTCTTCTTCTTCTTCTTCTTCTTCTTCTTCTTCTTCTTCTTCTTCTTCTTCTTCTTCTTCTTCTTCTTCTTCTTCTTCTTCTTCTTCTTCTTCTTCTTCTTCTTCTTCTTCTTCTTCTTCTTCTTCTTCTTCTTCTTCTTCTTCTTCTTCTTCTTCTTCTTCTTCTTCTTCTTCTTCTTCTTCTTCTTCTCTTCTTCTTCTTCTTCTTCTTCTTCTGCTTCTGCTTCTTCTTCTTCTTCTTCTTCTTCTTCTTCTTTGTCTTTATTTAGGCGGGTCCGGACAAAAGCATTTGTCCACTAACTAAAAGACAAACGTGCAAAAAGGATGTTGGAATTAAGTAGTTTGACATTACTTAATTAAGCATTTCAAAGGAATTAATTATAATTCCTTTAACTGCTTCCAACATATTTTTATACGGCTAAGTTGGATTTCCAATACCAACTTTGCCTATAAATAAACCTTTTTACACAACAACAAAACTAAGCATTAAGACATTAAGTAATTTCCTATTAACTTGCTTAAATAATCTCGATCGCAAAAAGGAGTACTTCACAACTTTAAGTATTTCGATCTAAGGAGATTATTTATCAAGTATAGATCATTGTAATTCATAGATTGTTACTTACATTGGTGTAATATTCTGGTTCCGCAACAATCTTGTATTTTATTTAAACATCAATAAATAAAATACACTTGAAAACTACATTGTGCCTTATCTTTAATTACTTACTTACTGTTTCATTTGTAGTATTACTTTATTTATATACTTGCATTTATTTTAAAGTGATACTAGTCCTTTCTAGTTCTACTCGTGACTTGTTATTTTACACTCGTGGGTTAAACCATCGTGTGAGGGGACTTTCATTTGGTATCAGAGCAGAAGGTTAATATACTTACCTAGATCTGTTTCACGATGGCCATCCCAGAAAATACACAAGAAACTAATTTTAATGATCCACCTATTCCTAATGAACAAGAAACACCTATTCCTAATAACAACCCTCCTCCTCCTCCTCCTATTCCTGCTTCTCCACATGTGCATGTGCACTATTCGAATACACCTGTTCCCAAATTCAGTGGGAATGGTGATGAATTTGGAACGTGGAAAGCTAGAATGATACTTCATGTTACTGGTATTGAGAGGAATATGTTAAAAATTTTAAATGAAGGTCCATATATTCCTAGATGTCCTCTCAATCCACATCTTGACCCAACTGGATCAAGATCTGGAAGGGAAAAGAGGGAAGAACACTGGTCAGAAGAGGATAAAAGACTTGTTAATATTGACACTATTTTAAAAAATATGATCCTAGGAGCTGTACCAGAAACCCTAATTCCCACACTAGTTCTCTATCCCAGTGCTAAATCCATGTGGGATGAACTAGTGAACCAGTATGAAGGAGGAAATGATATGTTGTTACTAGAAAAGTCTCCTTAAACAAAAAGTATGAGTCATTTTTTGCTCTCCCCAATGAATCTCTAACTGGTACTTACACCAGATTTATGAGCATCATAAATCAGTTAAGAGCATTAGGGGTTGAGAAAGACAAGGATATACTTTTGGAGAAATTTTGTGATATTCTTCCAACTAAATGGTCTCACATGATTCTGGTCTTGAGACAAGGTAAAACCTTGCATACCCATACTTTGTCAACATTGTATGGAGCCTTCAGATTCACTGAAGAGAATCAAGCCCAGAGGATTGAGGCAGAAAAGGATGCTTTAAATCATGCTTCCAGTAGTTCCATAGTGGTCAGTCCTACTGCACCACCTTGTGCTGCACTATTATCTTCAGAGAATGTATTTTCTATGAAGAAGATGATGTCTGAACTAATGGATTCTGGAGTCACTGATAACATGTCTCCAGATTGTGATGAAACTGAAAATGATGACCTGGTTGCAATGATTGCTAAAACGTTTAACCGTTTCAAAGCAAGAGCAAACAGGCCCTCTGGACAAAGTGCACCCAGTTCCTCTACTGATAAGACCAATCTGACATGCTTTAAGTGTGGAAGAAAAGGTCATTTCATGAAGGAGTGCAGGTCCAGTCAGTTTGTCTCTCAATCTGGTCCAACTACTTCTTTTAATAAGCCTGATGATAGCTACAAGTTTAAATACAAAAAGCTTAAGGCTCAAATTGCTCTCATGTCTCAACAAATTGAAAATAATAAATGCATGATTGCAACTACTGAAGGAGCATGGGTTCCCTCTGATGATTCATCAGTCGATGAAGAAGAGGAAAGAGATTGTTGTTTCATGGCTCTGGCTGATGAAGAGCATCTGGTGAAAGAAGATGTTACATCTGGAAGATGGGTGGATATTGTACTAAAGAAGGTTAGTTTGTATGATCTTGAGACCGATTTTGAACTAAAATTGGACATTGCTAAAGTTCTTAATTCTGATTTAATCTATGTTGAAACTGTTAGATCTGAAATGTCAACCAATTTTGAAACAGATTTTTCTAAAATATCTAGTTTGCAATCAAAATTAAAAGAACTCCAGGATATTGAACTGGCTTTTAAAGCACAAGTTTTGGTCACTGAACAACTGGTACAAGAAAAACTTGACCTTGAAATAATTTTGGAAAAAGAAAAACAGGTCATTAAATCATGGCTAGAAACAAGAAAGCCATATGATGCTGGAATCAATCAATTTCCATCCCAAAAACGTGCTTATCTGGATGGAAATACCCATGTGGCTGCCTTGATTCCAGTCATTGACCGATTACCAGAAGAGGTCAAACCCAGTACCATTTATGATGAACCAAAGACCCCCACAACTAATTTCATATCACCAGTTTAACTTTCTGAGGTTAAAACTGGAGCATCCCAGATGACTGCTCTAGTCAAAAAGGTTAAGCAGAATAAACCTTTGCCTCAGTCATCTTCTAAAGAACCCCAGGTTCAAAAGAAGAAGACCACTTCCCTTCCTAAGCCAAATGTCCAGTCATCTGGAAAGACTAAGGTGTCATCTGATGATGGTTGTGGAAAGACTGAGGGGTATGGTGTTCTGAACAATGGACAAGTCAAGTTCAGACGGGTGGCTTATGTTAATGGTTTGAAATACAACCTGATAAGTGTAAGCCAACTGTGTGACGATGGCTATCAAGTTTTGTTCAATATTGCTCAGGGCATCGTATTCAACAAGGACTGGAAAGTAGTATTAATTGCTCCCAGGAAAGGAAATGTGTATGTCATGGATATGGAAAGCTCTCCAGATGAGCAGTGCTTCTATACTCAAGCTGATGAAGACACAAACTGGTTATGGCATAAAAGGTTATCCCATTTAAATTTCAAAAATATAAATAAGTTGTCTAGAAAACAATTGGCAGATGGGATACCTTCAGTTTCCTTCAAAAAGGAAAGGCCATGTCCAGGATGTGAGATGGGAAAGCAGAAACGTGCCAGTTTCAAGACCAAGCAGAATTTTAGCATATCTGAACCACTTCATATGCTTCATATGGACCTATTTGGTCCAGTGAATGTTCAGACTCGTGCTGGTAAAAGATTTACCCTGGTGATTGTTGATGAATTCTCCAGATTTTGTTGGGTAATCTTTCTCAGGTCTAAAAGTGAAAATGCTGCTGAAATCATCGCTCTTGTCAAGCAGATTGAGCTCAAACACAAGCAAAAAGTGTGTCAGTTACGAAGTGACAATGGAACAGAATTCCAGAATGCAACTCTGGAGAAATTTTGTACTGACACTGGCATCTCTCAGAACTTCTCATCAGCACGCACTCCATAGCAGAATGGAGTGGTAGAAAGAAAGAACAGAACGTTGATAGAAGCTGCCAGAAGTATGCTTGCTGAATCTGGTCTTCCCACCAGTTTCTGGGCTGAAGCAATTGCTACTGCTTGCTACACCCAGAACAGGTCAGTTTATGTGAAGCGACACAAGAAGACAGCCTATGAAATATTAAGAAATAGAAAACCAAATATTGGTTATTTTCATGTTTTTGGATGTCCAGTATACATCCTGAACGACTCCAGTCAGCTAGGCAAATTTGATGCCAAAGCTGATGAAGGATATTTCTTAGGTTATTCAGCCATTCGCAAAGCCTTCAGAGTCTTTAACAAAAGACTGGACAAGGTTCATGAGTCCATACATGTTACTTTCGACGAATCAAATATTGCAATTAACAAAAAGCCAGACCTTGATTCTCCCCCAGTAAATCCAATTGTCTTCCGTGAATCAGATCTTATCAACTACAATAAAGATTCACCTGAAGAAGTTTCCAGTCATCCTGACTTGGAACCAGTTCAACAGAAGAAATCCTCCAGTAGTACACCTTTCTATCCTTCAATAAGTTTCAAACTACCCTCTGAACTTATTATTGGAACAGATGTTCGTACTACTCCTCCAGTATCAGTTTCAGTTGAAACTATACCAGTAGTTCAAGAAATGCCTTCAACTGATGAATTTCATGATGCAAATCGTGATTTAATTGATTCAGATGAAGATTATGAACTTGTCTGGGAAGATCCTCCACCTGAAGCAACACCAGAAGAAACTCAACTGAACTCTTGCACTGATATTGTTGTTAGTCAAAATCCTGGTCATTACTCTAAATGGACAAAAGCTCATCCTATTGATCAGATCATAGGTGACTCCAGTAGAGGGGTTCAGACCAGAAGAGCCTCCAGTGAATAATGTTTGTATGTCAGCCTCTTATCACTGGTAGAACCGAAGAAGATTGACGAGACTATGGAAGATCCAAGCTGGGTGACTGCTATGCAAGAAGAGCTTCACCAGTTTGAAAGGAACAAGGTATGGTACCTGGTCCCTTTCCCAGTTCGTAAGAAAGAACCAATTGAAACCAGATGGGTCTATAGAAATAAGGTAGATGAAGATGGTCATGTTATCAGAAACAAGGCCAGATTGGTAGCACAAGGGTACTGCCAGTCAGATGTTGATTTTGATGAATCATTTGCTCCAGTGGCTAGACTTGAAGCGATCAGAATTTTCTTAGCATTTGCTGCTCATCATCAGTTCAAGGTCTACCAGATGGACGTAAAAAGTACATCATTGATGAAAACCATCCCCACTGGGTATATCGTCTGGACAAGGCTCTTTATGGTCTCAGACAAGCTCCACGTGCCTGGTATGACACTCTGACTAAACATTTATTGAAAAATGGTTTTAAAAGAGGTGCAATTGACAATACCTTATTTATTCTTCATAAACAAGGTAATCTCTTACTGGTACAAATTTATGTTGATGACATAATTTTTGGTTCTACTGATGAAAACATGTGCGAGAAATTTTCAAAAATCATGTCTACAGAATATGAAATGAGTTTAATGGGTGAATTAACATATTTTCTAGGACTCCAGATTAAACAAAACAAAGATGGAATTTTTATTAATCAAGAAAAATATGTTAGAGATCTTTTAAAGAAATTTGATATGAACTCTTCACCATCTAAACCCACTCCAATTTCTGTACCACTGACACTGGACTCAGATCCTGAAGGAAAACCAGTGAATGTCACTGTCTATAGAGGCATGATTGGTTCACTAATGTATTTAACTGCCAGTAGACCAGATATTATGTTTGCAACATGTTTATGTGCCAGATATCAGTCTAATCCAAAAGAATCTCATATGCTGGCTGTAAAGCGCATATTGAAGTACCTTAAAGGTGTCCCCAGTTTGGGTCTTTGGTATCCCAAAGGCTCAGGCATGGATCTAATGGGTTATTCAGATTCAGATCATGCAGGTTGTAAGATAGATAGGAAATCCACTACTGGTGGATGTCATTTCCTTGGTGGCAAACTGGTCAGCTGGACCAGTAAGAAGTAAACTTCAGTTTCATTGTCAACTGCTGAAGCTGAGTATGTATCTGCAGCAAGTTGTTGTGCTCAGATACTCTGGATGAAGAACCAGTTGCTTGATTATGGTATTAAGTATTCAAAAACTCCAATATTTTGTGATAATACCAGTGCCATTGCTATCTCAAACAATCCAGTCATGCACTCCAAAACCAAGCACATTGATCTCAGGTATCATTTCATTCGTGATAATATTATGAAAGGAAAAGTTGAACTCCACTTTATTCCCACTGACAAACAACTCGCTGACATTTTTACAAAACCACTGGATGTAAAAACATTTGAATATCTTGTTGGTGAGTTGGGAATCTCAGGTATCATTTCATTCGTGATAATATTATGAAAGGAAAAGTTGAACTCCACTTTATTCCCACTGACAAACAACTCGCTGACATTTTTACAAAACCACTGGATGTAAAAACATTTGAATATCTTGTTGGTGAGTTGGGAATCTCAGGTATCATTTCATTCGTGATAATATTATGAAAGGAAAAGTTGAACTCCACTTTATTCCCACTGACAAACAACTCGCTGACATTTTTACAAAACCACTGGATGTAAAAACATTTGAATATCTTGTTGGTGAGTTGGGAATCTCAGGTATCATTTCATTCGTGATAATATTATGAAAGGAAAAGTTGAACTCCACTTTATTCCCACTGACAAACAACTCGCTGACATTTTTACAAAACCACTGGATGTAAAAACATTTGAATATCTTGTTGGTGAGTTGGGAATCTCAGGTATCATTTCATTCGTGATAATATTATGAAAGGAAAAGTTGAACTCCACTTTATTCCCACTGACAAAACTTTTTCACTGGTGCCTTGTAAATGTGTCCCTCTCACTGGTACTTGGACAGGTTGAAGTGCATGTTTGAGGAGTTCAGTCGCCTTGTAAATGTGTCCCTCTCATTTGTCTGAACTAGTTGATGTGCGTGTTTGAGGGGGGGGGGGGGGGGGGGGGGGGGGGGGGGGGGGGGGGGGGGGGGGGGGGGGGGGGGGGGGGGGGGGGGGGTGCGTGTTTGAGGTTACCAGTATGACCTTTAAAATTGGAATTGGTACTCTACTGGAGTGTCCCTCCAGTGTACCATCAGTGCATACTTCACTGGACTAATCCACCAGTAACACTAGAGTGTCCAGTCAACCTCCAGATGCATTGAAATGAGTCGTGGTAAAACTGACATAATATATTTTAATACTTGGTTCTCGTGTGTGCCACGTGGCAAAACTTTTGAATGGACAGTTACTATTTATCCCACGTGGCATTACATTTTTCAAAATAAATGATGATCTTTTTACCTTGGGAAGACAAAAAGTGCAAGTTGGTTATTTTTGTGGGCCGACAAAACCGTCATGCATTTATGTGTGATGTGATGAGATTAAATACGGATTTGAAAAACCGATCAAAATTATTTTGAATAATTTTGAATCTAAACTGTTTATTATTTTTAGTTAAACTTTTTCATATTCATTTTTCTTTTTCTCTCTCCTCTATAAATACCCAAATCAATTTCACTTTTATCTCACTTCGAAAATCATTTACTCCCAAATTCCTTCATTTATTCATCTTCTTCATTCATTTCCAATCATCAATCATAAATTCATCATCAAAACCCTTATTTCAATTTCATTTTTATATCTCTATCATATATTCAAATGGCACCAAGACAATCAAACAACCCAAAGAATCTGCTATCTGGTCCATATGCTCCAGCCGAAGCTGTTAGAAAGGCTGAGAACCTCAGAATCAATCTTAATGCGGATCTCATCCTCATAAACATGAATAATTGGATGGCTAGACTTACTCTTGCCAATACTCATGAGCCCCAATCCATTATTGGGAGATTGAATACTTTCTTTCTCTCCTGCCCTCTTTATGGTGCTCTAACCCTAAATCCAGGCAGAATGTACCATGACTACCTTTGTGAATTCTGGTACATAGAAGAATATGATGAATCCACCTCATCCATCACCTGGACCCTAAAACAAGGGACCGGATCTTTCTCTCTCACCGTTGAAACCCTGAGAGATATTCTTCAATTAGATTACTTTGATGAGAATGAGATGCCGGTTGATCTTCCTACTGGCATAAATAGAAGAGAATTGTGCAGATTGATGGGGCACACTGAAATTCTGGATGCACAGGGTCAGCTATCCAGAAAAGTTCTCTCTAAGTGAGTATATAAGAGATCTGGCAAATCTTAGATCATCACCAGAAGAGGTCAATATTCCCTTGACCATGCTCACTCTTCAAAGAAATGATGTAGAAAGAGGCAACGTTGAAAGAATCAATCTGGAAGAGGCTCCAGGAGGAAATCAAGGTGAAGGATCTGATGAGGTCCAGGTTATTGAACAGGTTCAGGATGTTGAGCATGAGGCTCAACTGGATGTGAATGTTGAGCAGGAGGATGATAATGTTGAGCAGGTGACTAATGGAGCAAAGTTAAGTTGAGCAGAGGATATAATGTTGAGCAGGAGGATGATAATGTTGAGCAGGAGGATGATAATGTTGAGCAGGAGGATGATAATGTTGAGCAGGAGGATGATAATGTTGAGCAGGAGGATGATAATGTTGAGCAGGCTCAAGGATGTAATGTTGAGCAGGAGGATGATAATGTTGAGCAGGAGGATGATACTGATGAGCAGGAAAATATAAGTGAACAGGTTCAGGATGTTGAGCATGAGGCTCAACTGGATGTGAATGTTAAGCAGGAGGATGATAATGTTGAGCAGGTGACTAATGGGCAAGTTATTGAAGAAGAAAATGTTGTACAAAGGGTTGATCCAGATTTTGATTGGGATGCACCCGACTCACCTATGTCTGAAGGTAACATATTTGATATAAATATGAATTTTTTAGGTGAAGAGGTAGAATATGTTGTCACCTCTGTTGTTACTTCAGAAATGCCACCACCCCCAGATTCCCAAAATGCTCCATCACCCCCACCAGAATCACAAAATGTTCCACCACCACCTCCTCCAATCCAACAAAATCCACCATCACTTCAACGTTCACAAACCCAACCACCACCAATCGAAACTCCTCTTAACTTCCTAGAACACCGTGTGCTGGACTCTACTGAAGATGTCCAGACATAAATACCGTTGGTAACTAGGATGGTATCTCCCAGTGGTCTCCCCACTTCTTCTTCCACCGAGGTCCAAGACCTTGTTAATAAGGTGGCGGACCTGGAGAGATCACTCCAGTCGTCTTCTCAGGTTGTTTCTCACTTTAAATCTTTATTATCAAACAACCTATCATCCGAAATTAATTTATTTGTTGAAAATGAGAAGATGGTCTTTGAGAAGCTGAATGACCTGGTACTCGCCACAAACAATAACTTAGAAAATATCAAAGTGGCAGTCCAGAACTTGGAAGAGAAGCTGGTTGAGTCTGTTAAGACTGCAGTGGCTACTGAAGTTACTCAACCACTAGCAGGTCTAACAGAGGAGATTCATAATCTGGTGACCAGGGTTAGCAGTCTGGAGAGTAGGCCAACTCTTGACCAGACTGCTGTTGTGACAAGCATCAGTGAGGCTTGCATTAGAAGGTTCAGGGGAGATATGTTGAAGGAACTTACTGAAGAAGTTTCTGGATCAGTTGTCAGAAGTATACAAGATGGGTTGGTGCCAGAAATTGCAAGATTATTAGAAGATAAACTGCCCAAAGACTTGCCTAAAGAAATAGATTATATTAAAAAGGAAGTCGATAAACTAAGGCACACTGTCAACATCACAACCCCAGTAGCAGGTAGAACTTTTGGGGCAAATGAGCGACATATTCTTGACCTCGTTTGGAATCATCTCAAGTCTGGAGATACTTCCAAGGGGGAAAAATCTGGTGATGTTGAACTGAAGAAAGAGTTGGTTGAAAAGCAAAAGGCCAGAGATGCTGCCATTGAAAAAGCTTTTGGTCTAGAGAAACAAGTGACTGATACTGAAGCCAGTGCACAAGAAAACATTGGTACTGAAGCCAATGTACAGGTTGAAGAAGAGGCTGCTGGTACTGATGCCAGTGAGGCACAGTTTGAAAGTTTCCCAGACATCACAAATACTGAAAAACAATTGAAAAGAAAGAAACATGTGGTGTCTGGAGGTGAGATTGAAAAGGTTGAAGAGTTTGTTACTGCAGATGAAGATACTCAAAAGAGACTGGAACAAGAAGGCATAATGATAGACACATCTTCAAGAGAAGACAAAGGGAAGAACTACTGGCCCATCATCACGAGATGGCCAGTCATGGGACTCTGGATTCATACAATGCTGGTCGATTGGGCATTCACATCGATGTTTACAAAAAGATGAAGGATGACCCCAGAGTTCTTGAATGCTTGAAACACTTGGATGATGTCCATCTTAGGTCCAGGTACTCTCAAGAGGAACAAACTTATGATGCAGTTAATTGTGGTGTTAGTGTAGTTAATCTAATCAGGCAGAGGACTGAAGAACTAAGGGATCTTCAGAAAAGAATTAGAAAGAATACTGCAGCCCTGGAGATCGAATACAGAAAAAGAATTAGAGGTCTGCCCAAACTCGATGCTAAATAGAAGAAGGCACTCAGGGATGCCGATCTGACCACTTTCATTCCTATGGATACTTCACTGAAGATTAATCGTGAAGAAATTCAAACTGCCGTTGAACAGAAAAGGGCATCCAGGGAAGTTGAAGAAGAGATTAGACTGGCAAAGCTAAAGGCCAGGTATGAAGAAATGATGGCGTTCAGGGTTGATGTCAGAAGGATAATTGGTGCAGAAATAAAGTTGGCAGAAAACCATGAGCAGATGAGCAGGTTTGAGATAAAATTGACCAGGGAAGGTAATTTTGTTGATGAGAGGAAGAATACCTTGGTCAAAACTTTTGGTTGGTCTGAGCTTAGAGAAATAGGCTTGACATTCAAGGGAAAGACTAATATATCCCCAGATATCAAGGCATTTATGAAGAGGGTTGAGAATGTGTTTAAAAGGAAGCACCAGATGGAGGTTGCTTTGGGGTTAAGAGCACCAGAATCTTCTCCATCCTCACCAACAGCCAAGAGGAAGGCCACTGAAGATGCACCAGGGCAGACATCAAAGAGAAGGGCCTAACTCTTTATCATTTACTTGTTTGTAATTTATTTTGATAAAAATTGTAACTTTTTATCAGTTGATGTTTGTATATATAGTTGCAATTTTTGATTCACAACTAAGTGATCAGAATAAGTCTAAGATAGAACGTAAAAGTTAACACTGGAACACTAATGATCTATAAAGTGTTTTCCAGTAATTTAAAATTTTAGACTTAGCCAAAATTAAGGGTTTTTCAAGCATACAAATGTATAGATAGAAGCTTGAAAACCCTTGCATAATTTCTAAACAAATAGGGGGAATTTGTTAGGTCCAGATTTACTGGACTCGCTCCAGACGAGACGACTGGAGTGCTACTGAAGATTTGTCCAGAAATTTTGAGAAGACCAGTGAGCTATTTACTTGTACAGGAATCTGGTGTCCACCAGATTAGCTCACTGGACTTCACTCCAGACGAGATCAATTCACTGAAGACCTTCTCACTGAAGTCGAAGACTGAAGTCTGAAGAAAGAAGACTGGCAAGCAGTGGAGCCCACTGGCGGTCTTACCAGATCTCCCATCTGGAGACTCAACAGTGTTCTAGACCTTACAAGTCTGAACACTGTTCTCGAGGAATATTCTTTGTCTTTATTTAGGCGGGTCCGGACAAAAGCATTTGTCCACTAACTAAAAGACAAACGTGCAAAAAGGATGTTGGAATTAAGTAGTTTGACATTACTTAATTAAGCATTTCAAAGGAATTAATTATAATTCCTTTAACTGCTTCCAACATATTTTTATACGGCTAAGTTGGATTTCCAATACCAACTTTGCCTATAAATAAACCTTTTTACACAACAACAAAACTAAGCATTAAGACATTAAGTAATTTCCTATTAACTTGCTTAAATAATCTCGATCGCAAAAAGGAGTACTTCACAACTTTAAGTATTTCGATCTAAGGAGATTATTTATCAAGTATAGATCATTGTAATTCATAGATTGTTACTTACATTGGTGTAATATTCTGGTTCCGCAACAATCTTGTATTTTATTTAAACATCAATAAATAAAATACACTTGAAAACTACATTGTGCCTTATCTTTAATTACTTACTTACTGTTTCATTTGTAGTATTACTTTGTTTATATACTTGCATTTATTTTAAAGTGATACTAGTCCTTTCTAGTTCTACTCGTGACTTGTTATTTTACACTCGTGGGTTAAACCATCGTGTGAGGGGACTTTCACTTTACCATCTTTCAAATAAGATACCTTAAACCCACTATCAGGCTCTAAACTCAACTTCTTTGCAACACGTAACGCTAATCCTTTATAAGTTAACTTTTTAAATGACAGTTTTAATGAAACATTCATAGGTAATGGTAAATACTGTAAATAACCATTCACATTCTCCCATGATCCTCCAAAACACAAATCTACCCAAACAGTCAATATATTTGATGGTTCCATTATGTAAGAAACACTTAATAACGAATTAATTACTTGTACAAAACTAAGTAAATAAAAAACATACCTTTAGTTTGGAATTGAGATAGAGATTGAGAAGAGAAATTTTGGAATATATCTGATAATTATGTTATTAGAACAAATACAATGAACATGATATACTAGTTAACTTTTGTATTTGTATGATCAGAAAATCTTGCAAAAAATCTTATCTTTTTATGGATAGAATCGCAAGAAATCTTATCCTAAAAAAAAAGAAGTCAAAGTCAAACTGTTGCGATTCGAACTGCGAGTTGCGATTTCGCGTTTTTTGTTGCGATGTCCATTTTTTGTTGCGATTTTGGCATTTTTTGTTGCGATTTTGCGTTTTTTGTTGCGATTTCGCGTTTTTTGTTGCGATTTCGCGTTTTTTGTTGCGATTTCGCGTTTTTTGTTGCGATTTCGCGTTTTTTGTTGCGATTTCGCGTTTTTTGTTGCGATTTCGCGTTTTTTGTTGCGATTTCGCGTTTTTTGTTGCGATTTTGGCATTTCTTGTTGCGATTTCACGTTTTTTGTTGCGATTTCGCGTTTTTTGTTGTGATTTTCATTTTTTGTTGCATTTTGTTGGCTATTTTGTGATAATCCGAAAAACTTGGCTATTTTGTGATATCCGAAAACTTGGCTATTTTGGTATGATCGCAACGAAAATTGGCTATTGTCGCGATTTTCTCTTTTTTATATATTTTGTGTTTAATCATTATTATTTGACATTGAATTCTGATGTTATTATTATTATTCATCTCTTTTAATTTAGTTTGTTGTCCATTGTAGGTTTATTGTGGTTTCTTCTTCAACTACAATAAATAAGGCCACATTAGTTCATCTTGAAGATCTTAACCCAACACATGTTAACCACCATCTACGACTCCTTGTTGTGCATGTATGGACTGTTTCGGATTGGAACAACCCGAAGAAAATCAAAACATTCGAGATGGTCTTTGTTGATGAATTTGTATGTATTTTTATAATATTTTAATGTTTAATTATTATTATTTGATATTGAATTCTTATGTTGTTATTATTATTCATCTCTTTTAATTTAGTTATAAAAATAAAATCCTCACGAATTCTCAAAAAAAAAGAGTTAGACTACCTCACCAATTCTCAACAAAAAATAAGTTCGTCTTACTCAACAAACAAAAAGGGGTTTTTTATATATATTTTGTGTTTAATCATTATTATTTGACATTGAATTCTGATGTTATTATTATTATTCATCTCTTTTAATTTAGTTTGTTGTCCATTGTAGGTTTATTGTGGTTTCTTCTTCAACTACAATAAATAAGGCCACATTAGTTCATCTTGAAGATCTTAACCCAACACATGTTAACCACCATCTACGACTCCTTGTTGTGCATGTATGGACTGTTTCGGATTGGAACAACCCGAAGAAAATCAAAACATTCGAGATGGTCTTTGTTGATGAATTTGTATGTATTTTTATAATATTTTAAAAGTTATACTAAATCTGTGTATTTGTTTTTGGGTTTTTTTTTTCTAAACATGTTGCATATTTGTTTTTGGGCTTCTTTTCTTTCTTTGGACACACATATAAATATATAACCTAAGAAAAAGGGGTAAGAATTTGTATTTGGTTACAACTTCAGGAGATCGAAAGATCCAACGGTTTTTCTTCACCTCTTTCATCATCTGACATCTTTTCATTTCTCTTTCTCAAGCTGCAAATTTTTTATTTAACTAATTACTACAGTTTAATAAACAAATATAACGAATTATCCAATAAAAAAGAAGTTGAAAACAACGGGTTAACTGAACTCGATATTGATATGGAGTTAATCTTCATATGTTTTGGTCTTTAATTTGTACTTTATCTATTTGAATTTTATTTAGTTTTTATTTGACATACTTTAATTTTTTTAAATACTTTGATTTATATATTTTGAGACTACCCGTCCAATGTACGGGCCTGAAAACTAGTATTATATACAGCTAAGGCCTCTAAAATCTTTAAGACTAACATGATTACATGATGTTGTTAATATTAGTTTTATATGTACTATTGTATTGCATTAGGATATATTTATATTGGTCTTAGTATTGTAACACTTGTCGTTTAAAAATATGGATTTCCAAACATTTTCGCCTAACGACATCAACAAAAAGTGGAAGTAAACTTGAAAAAACCAAACCAAAAGAATCTGTTTAGTTCATTTATTCATTGGTGTTACCAGCAATGTCATCAAAATACGTTCAAATGGAAATCCGTCGGTTGCCCAACATTAAACAACCGACAACATAGTAAATACGAATCATTAATGTCTAAACATAAATCAAATGTCTAATGCGAGCAGACACTATGGGTAAACTATACCCATGCCTCGCACATTATTTATCAACATTCACAAGCTTGCTAAACCTAGGGAGCAACACATTTCAAGAACAAGTGTTAGCTAACGAATTAGCTAAGTAAGATAACACATCATTAATAAAACATTTGTCCATTTAAACATTATAGAAAAGTCACATTTCATCTTTAAGGCACATATCATCACAAGTCATCACATCTATTTTATCACATCTTGCATTAAACATCTTTCATATAGGATGGGTCATCCTAAATGTGCCTAGTCATCTTTTGCATCTTCACATATAACATCTAAACATCTTTGTAGTGTGACATAAGTCACGCATCTCATATAACATATACATCTTTGTAAGGGTGACATAAGTCACACCCGACTAGATGGACAAACCTTACAGCTGTACATCAATGTCGTTAAGGAATGGCAAGTCAATCCCGGAGTAATCCGAATGTTCAAGACAAATGGGGTTGGTCAGACCTCCCGTATTACTCTTCACATCTAAGACCATGTTGCAAGGAGCCACCCGAGCAACCACATCTACGCACCCGCCGGGCAAGGGCAAGTACGGGTTAAGCTTAACACTTTCATTTAAATTACGAGCTCGATTTCACATCTCATATAGTTTAGGTGTTTACATTACCTAAACATTTATCACATATTCATCTTAACGTTTGGGCCCTTAAACGTGCATGTGTCATGGCAACTTAATAAGTCTAGTGAACTAGATGAACAAGCCATACAATCATGCACATTTCATTTATCATCAACATATAATCACATTTCAATACATCTCAATACATTACATAACATTTCATATCATATCATTACATCTCATATCGCGTATCATTGCATATCATCTATCGTCTCATATCGTTTGTCATTGTATATCATTTCCAGACGAAGTTTTAAGAAGTCTCATTTCAAGAATTATAATCTTTATAGCAAATTTAATAGAGATTCGGGTTTTATAAGTTATTTAGAAGAACCGGATTTTCGTCAAGCCGTAATAAAAGGATCTATGCGCATTCGTTTAGGTATAATCATGAGGGTTGCTAAACTGTGTTTTTTAAGGCCTGGTCATAGAATTAGTTTGATAGACTGTGTTCATGGATGCTATGTAAAGAAGAAGGTTTGGATGCTTGAACAACTGTCCTCGGAGAGTGCTTTGCCGTGCTAGGTCACTGACATATCCTTTTTTGTCTTTATTTGACCCCAAGAATGGATTGGATCGAAACGACTTTCCTGTCGACAAGCTTCGTTAGTCTTAAGTCTTTATCTTATATCATATATTATTACTTATCGTATTTCATAACATCTCAAAGAATTTCATGGCATCTCATCTAAAGACCATATCATCTCATGGCATATTATAACAACACATATCATCTCATAGCATAGGGGTAGCATTTCAGGCTTCAATATTCATCTACATAGCCTGTATCATCTCCCGTATAATCCCGAATACCCATAAACAAACAAGATAACATTTGGGGAAGTTGTTAGTTGAAAACCATGTTTTTGTTGAACCCTCAGAGTGTCAAAGTAGTGTCTCTTACCTTGGTACAACTTACCAACAAGTTATAAGTATCTTATAGTGCTCGTTGAGTGCTCCCGACAACCTAAAACAAGTATAAATGAATCATAAGTCAACTAGACACTTAAACACGCCTTAGACCTTTCTGATGTTTGATCTCGTCGAGGGGAATAGTGACCTCGTCGAGATTGAACTTCAGACCCATACTAGCCATACTAATCTCGCCGAGGGGGAAAAGTGCCCTCGCCGAGAATGATGACCAGATCAGCAATTTCCATTTTTAACCTAATTCAACTCCCATTCGACTTTAACACAACTCCAGGCCTTATGAACATCAAATATACTTAAAATAAGACCAAAATCACTCATTGAAAACACCAATTGATCCTTGAATCATTTACCATCATCATACAATCGATTAATCACGCGAATGACTCGAAATCGATTAACGGATTGCAATTAAACCAACCCAAACCCTAAGACCAGATTTGAATCTAATTAATTGACTCAAATCATCAAAAATCAAAGGGAAATCATCTATATTACCTGTAGGTGATCAAGAGGATGAGAATTTTTAACAAAACTTGCCCCAAAACACCAATGAACGAAGAGATTTGATGAAGATTTGCTATGGAAGAGGGAAGGGGGCGGCTTGGAGTTTCTCACACACGTAATTTGCAGATTTTTGACAATTAGGGATGCCTAATTGCTCCTTAACCCTGGCCATCCTCTCCTAAAATTCCATTTTAGGTCCCTTAACTTCTAAACGTTACTTTCTTAGCTTAACTTTCCTACCGGGAGTCTTAATGATCTAACAAGCACTAAACTTTCATACTTTACTTTAAGTTAAGTTCATTTAACATATCTTTATCATTTCATATTAAACACACAAGCATTTAATCACATAATCCCATATAGGGCACATAAGCTTAACGAACCTAACATTAACTAACGAAAAAGTCAAATAGTCAAACACAAAAAGTTTGGGATGTAACAAGTATTGTATGAATTATTAACGATAGTAAAATCGTCCTCGCATGGATTTCATGTTTATATGTTTACATTTGTGACCCGATAAGTTGCTCCGGTCCATTTAATATATTTTCATTGTCTCAATTAAGTCGTCAAGTCTAAATCAAGGACCTATCAATGTTGAAATCCTGGATCTGCCACTGGTTACTGTACTAGGATTAGTTTAATGACGAGAAAACAGAATAAACTAGCTACAGAGGTAACAGAGAAGGAAATGTTGCCAGAAGATCTATTAGTGGAAATTGAACGAGTCGTTGAAGTTTTTAGTTTCAAGAAGCTAAAAAAATGCACAGCAAACTTTGCTAATAAGCGTAAGATAAAGGGTTCTGTGTAACGGGAACGTTTGGGAACAAGATTGTAGTTGTTAAAAAGATAGAATGTGATGTACACAAGCAAGTGAATATGCTTAGCAAGATTAACCATATCAATTTATTGAAACTCTATGGTTTTTGCACACATAATGATTCGTGGTACTTGGTTTTTAAATATATGACAACGGCCCCCCTTAAAGGATGGCTTTGGGGGAAAGATCAGAAGGAAGTCATAGTTTATGTAGGCGGGTTCAGATTGCGGTTGATGTTGCTTATGGGCTACAATATCTTCATAATTTTACTAATCCAGGGTATGTCCACGGGAACATCAAAATTCCTAACAATCTAGTCATTATTGTTTACTTTATGCCAAACAATCTAGTCATTATTGTTTACTTTATGCCAATACAAGGCTAGAGAAAAACTTTATGCAATAGGTTACTTTCATTTGTGGCTCCACCACCTTTGCTGTGATATCATATAACCTGTAGTTGTCTTTGTCTATTCTTTTTGTCATGTACTTATATTTACTCTAGTATATCACACCGAAATTTCTCTAACTCTATAAATTCAAAACACTCTCAACCCTAAAACCATATCCAATTAATCTTTTCATTCCAAATTTTTGTTTCATAATATTTTTTGAAACGGTCGTATTTGAAGGGTGTTTTGTCAAACAAGTTTTCGGAAGAAAAAAAAATTGTACAAGTCGGTAACCCGGTATTTCAAATACCGGGTTCAAATATTAAGCTCGAAACCGGTATTTGAAATACCGGGTTCAAAAAAAGGATATTGAAACCGGTATTTCAATTACCGGTTTCGAAGTTCGTACGCACTTTTTCAGATGAACAGTGTAGCATGCAATATGATGGGACAAGACACTCGAACCCGGTATTCCCAAAACCGGGTTCAAAAGATTCAGAAAATGTTATTACCTAGTAACATCTACATCTGAGAAACAACCCAACCACAATCAAACTGACTTGTTACCTCAGTAGTAGCATCTGGAATTGCAGTGAAGTTTGCAAGAGCAGTGCCTCCAATGAACCATTGATAATTCAAAACTAACTCTAACTCGTCATTTATGATCTTATCTTTGGTAAAAAGAAAGTGACAGTTACAAGCATCTTCTTCAAATGGTTGATCAACTGAGGCTTCCATAAGCGTGTAACCAGAAGGAAATTGGTCTTTCCATTGTTCGACCAGAAAGTTAAAAGTTGACTCTGTTCATATAGTTGACAAATCATTATGACTAAATTGTTTGTGTTTGATGTGTTTGTCCCACATTCAAAGAAGATGAAACTATAAGTGTGTTTATAAGTCATTGTTTGATTAAAGTATTAAATAGTATAAAATCTATTATGGAGGGAAACTTTAAATGTATATATATATATATATATATATCTTTGACAAGCACTTAGCACTTTTTTTGAACCCGGTATTTCAAATACCGGTTTCGAGCTTAATATTTGAACCCGGTATTTGAAATACCGGGTTACCGACTTGTACAAATTTTTTTTTTCGAAAACTTGTTTGACAAAACACCCTTGAAAAACGACCGTTTCAATGCTAAAATATTTTATTGAATCGTGTTCAATTATTATTGCATTCTTTGATTCAGTATTTTTCATATCAATTTTTCATATGTAAGAATAAAACAAACTTGCAATTATTCCTTTAGTAAACATTATTGATTAGCAAAATTTGTATTAAAATGTCCAGATTGAACCCGGGTTATTTAGCTAGTACAACAACAAAAAACAATTCAAATCCCAACTATGTACATCCATATACGAATCTACATCCACAAACATACATCTCTTTTTTTAATTTAATATAACCATTCACTATCTTCATATTCTAAGCAAAAAGAAAAAAGTTAACAACAATCACCACAGTTGTTGATTATGACCAACCCAATCACAGATTATTAAATTGATAATATAGATAACCAAATTATAAAAAAAATCAAAATAAAATATAGGAATGCCAATCTAGATTTATGTAAAAAGCTAACTATATATATTTATCAATTTTTTGAAATTTTACAATACAAGGAGTAACTGCAAAAAAGTTACTACCCAATGATAGGCAGACGGGCAACAAGCTGCGCCGCCACCCCTTTCTGAATAGCAAAACCTATCCTACTAAAAACAAACCCTTGGTCCCTGGGGTCGAGACGTTGCTATGAACGACCTTCTGTATTCTAGCGAGAAACCGAATCGCTTTTGGGGCTAAAAACCAAAGGTATCGAAGGCAAAGGGGACAAAAACATGTTGGTTTTCAGTACAAGCTTTATCATGTTTAGCAAACTTTTTCTGTTCCGCCTTCAATGCCGCCTGCCCTGTCAAAAACCCGTTATCCCGGAGGCCAACAAGGGGGGATACACCTGTGATATCCACGCACGCGTGTTTCCTACTAAAAACAAACCCATGGTCCCTGGGGTCGAGACGTTGTGTAACAACTCGCAAAAATCTGAGTAAATATAAAAATCATAAGGTATTATGTCTAAAGCCTTAATAAAATCACATTTAAATTTTTACAATTTAACGTCAACTATTTAAATTAAATCACGGGATAAACATATGGCTAATGACTACTAATATTTGTCTATCATGTTGATAATAATAATAATTATTAGTTGTCTCTTTTGGATTTTCTCTTTCTCGTGTTACCACAGCTAAAACCAATCAGTCTATCTACTATATCTATATTATATATTAAGTGACAAATGATCCGTGAAACATTTTTGTACAGAATCACTGAAGTCCAAAATTTGTAGTGTGCTTCACGAGAACTTATAATCAGAAAACGAAACAATAATGCATATACATTATATTATATATATATGAGACCATATACACTTCTCACAAACACACACACTGACAATCTCACAACTCTCTTTTCCTTTCCCTCTCAACTCTTATCACACACGAGCAAATAAATACATATAGATTATATATAAGAGTTATTGATCATCAAGCTAGCTTCACCACCACTCCACCGTTCTCTTCTCCTTCTCTTCACTGCTCGGCATCATGACCACTAAACTATGAACCACTGCTGTTGTTCATCATCATCATCACCACTGCCGCTGTTCTAGTTCTACTACTGCTACCCTTTGAACTGTTGCTTCTGTTTGAGCACTGCACCATCACCATCGAACTACTACTTTGTTTTACTGCTGCTCGTTCTTGATTACTACTATTGCTCGCTACTCCATTGTTGTTGCTGCTGCTTATTTGCTGTCTACTACTCACTGCTATAATATTGCTGCTTGCTGCTACTCGGTTTGTTGCTTCCACCGAACCACCATTTTCACTGTTCATCATCTTCACCACCGAAGCAATTCACCATCTTGTTCTTGCACGGCTGCTGCTACTCGTTGATGATGATCACGACCATCTTCAACCCACGGCACCACGCACTGTTTCTGTTACTTGTTATTCGCAGCCAAACTGGTTGCTGCCACCATAACCTACTGCTACTACTAAAGCTACGGCTGCTACTTGATTAATATCACCACCTTTATAACATAGTTGCTGCCATGTTACTGATGCCGTTCGAAACCTTCAAGAACCACCAGAATATTGCTGCTCGATATAGAACCAGCCACGTACCACCTTTTAAACATTACCACCACCGAGTCTACTGCTACTACTCATTGCTCGCTGCTAGCAACTTGTTATTCTACTGAAGTTGTTGATCGAAAACTCACCACCACCTTTAAATATCACGAAACCACCATCACCATTGTTACTATTCATCGTCACCTTCGTTGCTACCATTACTGTTTAATGATCAAGAAGCAGAACAACACGTTATAGCATCATTAAAACAGGTTAGTTAGTTCCTTATAAGCCTTCTATATCAAATTCGAATCATGATATACAAAGTTATAATCTGTCCGTTAACACCGTTAAATTTCTGACAGTTTCAGTCCTAAACCGTTAGATTTTCTGACAGTTTCAGTCCTAAACCGTTAAACTGTTTACAGTTTTAGTCCTTTGTCCGTCAGTTTATTACTAAACTGTTGACTCTATTAAAATGGGTTATTCTATACAGTTTCCTTTCCGGAGACTAATACGTTTGGGATATTCGGGTACATTTCAGACTGTTACATACCTTCTACTGTCTGACAGGCATTTCAGGTGAGTTTCATAAACCCTCCCTACTCAATTGAGATTCGGGCTGAAAAGTGTACATGTTTGTTTAACTGTTGATTGTTGATTTGATTGATTGTATGATTGAATTGTTGATATGGACATGTTAGCGCATTGTTTACGATGTAAGTCGCACCGTTAGCGCATTATTTATTATATAAGTCGCACCGTTAGCGCATTATTCATTATATAAGTCGCACCGTTAGCGCATTGTTTACGATGTAAGTCGCACCGTTAGCGCATTATTTATTATATAAGTCGCACCGTTAGCGCATTGTTAATTATTAACTATGTAAGCCGCATCGTTGTTGATCGTTATTGATTGTTATGGAACATTGTTGAACGTTATATGGAATCGTTATTATTGAATGTTGACTTGTATTGAATTGTGATAATGTGAAACCTTATAGGTTATCCTTGGATGTGATTAGTTCTCCTAATCCTCACTTATTGTTAACGGTTGTTATTCGACACGGTTATTCCTTATTACTTGTCCCTACGAACTCACCAACTCTATGTTGACGCTCTTTAGTACACTTTTCAGGTAATCAAGTTAATCAGAGACAAAATGGATGATTGCATGCTTAATTGCTAGGATTGGACTAGCTTTGGACTTTCTGGATCCATGATCCTTACTTCCCTTTTATGGGTTACTTTTAGGATCAACTACTATCGATTGAATTGCCTTTTATTATTGATTGAACATGTATTTCGATGAATGTTGATGATTGGATACGTTTGTATAAGTTTAAGGATTGTTTCAATCCTATGTTTTCATATAGTTTGACTCTACATAATTCCCATATCGTGTTGTGCTTTTCTAAGTGATACCCCATGATTCCACCATGTTGGGGTGTTAGACGTTGCTATGAACGACCTTCTGTATTCTAGCGAGAAACCGAATCGCTTTTGGGGCAAAAACCCAAAGGTATCGAAGGCAAAGGGGACAAAAACATGTTGGTTTTCAGTACAAGCTTTATCATGTTTAGCAAACTTTTTCTGTTCCGCCTTCAATGCCGCCTGCCCTGTCAAAAACCCGTTATCCCGGAGGCCAACAAGGGGGGATACACCTGTGAGATCCACGCACGCGTGTTTCCCACGATCTCATCCAAAAACTAGAACATCCGCAGGGCGCAAGGTAGATCTCCCCTCAGCCGGATCTGTTAGAAAGTTAACAGGAGCCCCTTGTTTTTGCAGATATCCCCGCTCTCCTTAGAGCATCCCACAAAACATCGCGAACCAAGTCATGCCTATACTTGAAACCTGGCATTTCTTTGCAGTGCACCGCATGTTCCCCAAACTTATCCAAACAGGCCTTATGACACACCGGACAAGGCTCATCCACTGGGAACAATGGGACCATTAGACGGTATTTAAGGACCGCCCTGTATTCAATCGAAGACATGTGTTGCCCAAGCCCCTCGATTGGAAGAACAGACAAGAAATCTTGTGCATGAGGTCCTTGTAAACATTCCAACATAGCATTCTGCCGCGGGGTCAGATCATAAACAATCCCAAGATTTTTGACGGTTTTACTATAAAGGGCACTCGCCAAAATTTGTTGAGATTTTGGAGGGGCGGTATCCTTACTAGAAAAAACACCTAAATCAAGGTCTGGGAGTGTTACATGTAAACATCGCAGCACCTGTTCGTAGTTTGAGTCGAGACCAGTAACCCCACTATCACGTAGGATTTAATCTTGCAGCTTCTAAGATTGAGCTCTTGAAGCCACAAATGCGTAGGTGGAAACTTCTTCAGCCTTAAGAAGCCCCAACCCTCCAAACCGGATCGGGAGGGAAGCCATCCTCCATTGTAGATCACCAAAGTACGGCCCCCCACATACAACAATATCTTCAATAGCACTCCTGAGTCCTTTGTCAAACAACGACACTACCTCCTTAGCAAAAGAAGGTTGACAAGTACGCAAGCCGAACAACATCTTAGCAACACCCTTACATGACCTAAGAAGGAGGAGCTCACTTTGAGGATCCCTTAACTGGGGGAGGCACCTCATAAGGTCCACCGCGCAAGAAGCCCTTTTGACAGCCATCTTACTAATATAAACTCCATCCCTACTGACGGCTCCCCCCAAAAGTTTCACCCCTTTGCATCCTAAAAAATCAAATACGTTTTTTATGCTTATATGGCCAACCGAAATTAAGTTACCGAATCCCAGAATGTAGAAGAAGATAGGAGTACCCTTGTGTATACACAAAGATCATGTTACATCTTTAATTAACCTTTTAAGCTCCAAGTGTTTCCAGCAAGGAAGCTAAGAAAATGTTCCCCAATGGTTTTAAGACTGTTGATCTTCCATCTAAGAAGGATTACATGCGTTTCACTCATGTTTGATTGATCCATCAGCAGCTACTAGTACTTTAATTTGTCAAGATATATGTAGACAGTTAAAGGAAAACCGAATTATATATATATACACGATTCGAAACCGGTTTTGGCAATACCGGTTTCGAGTATTGTGCAAGAGGCCACTGTAGCTAGTCAATGAGTCACATCGTGTTGTCACTTCGTCTGCAAAAAGGCTGGATTTTCACTGTTAACTCTGAACCCGGTAATTGAAATACCGGTTTCAATATCCTTTTTTTGAACCCGGTATTTCAAATACCGGTTTCGAGCTTAATATGTGAACCCGGTATTTGAAATACCGGGTTACCGACTTGTACAAAAAAAAAATTCAAAAACTTGTTTGACAAAACACCCTTAAAAAACGACCGTTTCAATGCTAAAATATTTTATTGAATCGTGTTCAATTATTATTGCATTCTTTGATTCAGTATTTTTCATATGTAAGAATAAAACAAACTTGCAATTATTCCTTTAGTAAACATTATTGATTAGCAAAATTTGTATTAAAATGTCCGGGTTGAACCCGGGTTATTTAGCTAGTACAACAACAAAAAACAATTCAAATCCCAACTATGTACATCCATATACGAATCTACATCCACAAACATACATCTCTTTTTTTAATTTAATATAACCATTCACTATCTTCATATTCTAAGCAAAAAGAAAAAAGTTAACAACAATCACCACAGTTGTTGATTATGACCAACCAATCACAGATTATTAAATTGATAATATAGATAACCAAATTATAAAAAAAATCAAAATAAAATATAGGAATGCCAATCTAGATTTATGTAAAAAGCTAACTATATATATTTATCAATTTTTTGAAATTTTACAATACAAGGAGTAACTGCAAAAAAGTTACTACCCAATGATAGGCAGACGGGCAACAAGCTGCGCCGCCACCCCTTTCTGAATAGCAAAACCTATCCTACTAAAAACAAACCCTTGGTCCCTGGGGTCGAGACGTTGCTATGAACGACCTTCTGTATTCTAGCGAGAAACCGAATCGCTTTTGGGGCTAAAAAACCAAAGGTATCGAAGGCAAAGGGGACAAAAACATGTTGGTTTTCAGTACAAGCTTTATCATGTTTAGCAAACTTTTTCTGTTCCGCCTTCAATGCCGCCTGCCCTGTCAAAAACCCGTTATCCCGGAGGCCAACAAGGGGGATACACCTGTGAGATCCACGCACGCGTGTTTCCCACGATCTCATCCAAAAACTAGAACATCCGCAGGGCGCAAGGTAGATCTCCCCTCAGCCGGATCTGTTAGAAAGTTAACAGGAGCCCCTTTTTTTGCAGATATCCCCGCTCTCCTTAGAGCATCCCACAAAACATCGCGAACCAAGTCATGCCTATACTTGAAACCTGGCATTTCTTTGCAGTGCACCGCATGTTCCCCAAACTTATCCAAACAGGCCTTATGACACACCGGACAAGGCTCATCCACTGGGAACAATGGGACCATTAGACGGTATTTAAGGACCGCCCTGTATTCAATCGAAGACATGTGTTGCCCAAGCCCCTCGATAGGAAGAACAGACAGGAAATCTTGTGCATGAGGTCCTTGTAAACATTCCAACACAGCATTCTGCCGCGGGGTCAGATCATAAACAATCCCAAGATTTTTGACGGTTTTACTATAAAGGGCACTCGCCAAAATTTGTTGAGATTTTGGAGGGGCGGTATCCTTACTAGAAAAAACACCTAAATCAAGGTCTGGGAGTGTTACATGTAAACATCGCAGCACCTGTTCGTAATTTGAGTCGAGACCAGTGACCCCACTATCACGTAGGATTTGATCTTGCAGCTTCTAAGATTGAGCTCTTGAAGCCACAAATGCGTAGGTGGAAACTTCTTCAGCCTTAAGAAGCCCCAACCCTCCAAACCGGATCGGGAGGGAAGCCATCCTCCATTGTAGATCACCAAAGTACGGTCCCCCACATACAACAATATCTTCAATAGCACTCCTGAGTCCTTTGTCAAACAACGACACTACCTCCTTAGCAAAAGAAGGTTGACAAGTACGCAAGCCGAACAACATCTTAGCAACACCCATACATGACCTCAGAAGGAGGAGCTCACTTTGAGGATCCCTTAACTGGGGGAGGCACCTCATAAGGTCCACCGCGCAAGAAGCCCTTTTGACAGCCATCTTACTAATATAAACTCCATCCCTACTGACGGCTCCCCCCAAAAGTTTCACCCCTTTGCATCCTAAAAAATCAAATACGTTTTTTATGCTTATATGGCCAACCGAAATTAAGTTACCGAATCCCAGAATGTAGAAGAAGATAGGAGTACCCTTGTGTATACACAAAGATCATGTTACATCTTTAATTAACCTTTTAAGCTCCAAGTGTTTCCAGCAAGGAAGCTAAGAAAATGTTCCCCAATGGTTTTAAGACTGTTGATCTTCCATCTAAGAAGGATTACATGCGTTTCACTCATGTTTGATTGATCCATCAGCAGCTACTAGTACATTAATCTGTCAAGATATATGTAGACAGTTAAAGGAAAACCGAATTATATATATATACACGATTCGAAACCGGTTTTGGCAATACCGGTTTCGAGTATTGTGCAAGAGGCCACTGTAGCTAGTCAATGAGTCACATCGTGTTGTCACTTCGTCTGCAAAAAGGCTGGATTTTCACTGTTAACTCTGAACCCGGTAATTGAAATACCGGTTTCAATATCCTTTTTTTGAACCCGGTATTTCAAATACCGGTTTCGAGCTTAATATTTGAACCCGGTATTTGAAATACCGGGTTACCGACTTGTACAAAAAAAAAATTCAAAAACTTGTTTGACAAAACACCCTTAAAAAACGACCGTTTCAATGCTAAAATATTTTATTGAATCGTGTTCAATTATTATTGCATTCTTTGATTCAGTATTTTTCATATGTAAGAATAAAACAAACTTGCAATTATTCCTTTAGTAAACATTATTGATTAGCAAAATTTGTATTAAAATGTCCGGGTTGAACCCGGGTTATTTAGCTAGTACAACAACAAAAAACAATTCAAATCCCAACTATGTACATCCATATACGAATCTACATCCACAAACATACATCTCTTTTTTTAATTTAATATAACCATTCACTATCTTCATATTCTAAGCAAAAAGAAAAAAGTTAACAACAATCACCACAGTTGTTGATTATGACCAACCCAATCACAGATTATTAAATTGATAATATAGATAACCAAATTATAAAAAAAATCAAAATAAAATATAGGAATGCCAATCTAGATTTATGTAAAAAGCTAACTATATATATTTATCAATTTTTTGAAATTTTACAATACAAGGAGTAACTGCAAAAAAGTTACTACCCAATGATAGGCAGACGGGCAACAAGCTGCGCCGCCACCCCTTTCTGAATAGCAAAACCTATCCTACTAAAAACAAACCCTTGGTCCCTGGGGTCGAGACGTTGCTATGAACGACCTTCTGTATTCTAGCGAGAAACCGAATCGCTTTTGGGGCTAAAAACCCAAAGGTATCGAAGGCAAAGGGGACAAAAACATGTTGGTTTTCAGTACAAGCTTTATCATGTTTAGCAAACTTTTTCTGTTCCGCCTTCAATGCCGCCTGCCCTGTCAAAAACCCGTTATCCCGGAGGCCAACAAGGGGGGATACACCTGTGAGATCCACGCACGCGTGTTTCCCACGATCTCATCCAAAAACTAGAACATCCGCAGGGCGCAAGGTAGATCTCCCCTCAGCCGATCTGTTAGAAAGTTAACAGGAGCCTCTTTTTTTGCAGATATCCCCGCTCTCCTTAGAGCATCCCACAAAACATCGCGAACCAAGTCATGCCTGGGAGTGTTACATGTAAACATCGCAGCACCTGTTCGTAGTTTGAGTCGAGACCAGTGACCCCACTATCACGTAGGATGTGATCTTGCAGCTTCTAAGATTGAGCTCTTGAAGCCACAAATGCGTAGGTGGAAACTTCTTCAGCCTTAAGAAGCCCCAACCCTCCAAACCGGATCGGGAGGGAAGCCATCCTCCATTGTAGATCACCAAAGTACGGCCCCCCACATACAACGATATCTTCAATAGCACTCCTGAGTCCTTTGTCAAACAACGACACTACCTCCTTAGCAAAAGAAGGTTGACAAGTACGCAAGCCGAACAACATCTTAGCAACACCCATACATGACCTAAGAAGGAGGAGCTCGCTTTGAGGATCCCTTAACTTGGGGAGGCAACTTATAAGGTCCACCGCGCAAGAAGCCCTTTTGACAGCCATCTTACTAATAATAACTCCATCCCTACTGACGGCTCCCCCCAAAAGTTTCACCCCTTTGCATCCTAAAAAATCAAATACGTTTTTTATGCTTATATGGCCAACCGAAATTAAGTTACCGAATCCCAGAATGTAGAAGAAGATAGGAGTACCCTTGTGTATACACAAAGATCATGTTACATCTTTAATTAACCTTTTAAGCTCCAAGTGTTTCCAGCAAGGAAGCTAAGAAAATGTTCCCCAATGGTTTTAAGACTGCTGATCTTCCATCTAAGAAGGATTACATGCGTTTCACTCATGTTTGATTGATCCATCAGCAGCTACTAGTACATTAATTTGTCAAGATATATGTAGACAGTTAAAGGAAAACCGAATTATATATATATACACGATTCGAAACCGGTTTTGGCAATACCGGTTTCGAGTATTGTGCAAGAGGCCACTGTAGCTAGTCAATGAGTCACATCGTGTTGTCACTTCGTCTGCAAAAAGGCTGGATTTTCACTGTTAACTCTGAACCCGGTAATTGAAATACCGGTTTCAATATCCTTTTTTTGAACCCGGTATTTCAAATACCGGTTTCGAGCTTAATATTTGAACCCGGTATTTGAAATACCGGGTTACCGACTTGTACAAAAAAAAAATTCAAAAACTTGTTTGACAAAACACCCTTAAAAAACGACCGTTTCAATGCTAAAATATTTTATTGAATCGTGTTCAATTATTATTGCATTCTTTGATTCAGTATTTTTCATATGTAAGAATAAAACAAACTTGCAATTATTCCTTTAGTAAACATTATTGATTAGCAAAATTTGTATTAAAATGTCCGGGTTGAACCCGGGTTATTTAGCTAGTACAACAACAAAAAACAATTCAAATCCCAACTATGTACATCCATATACGAATCTACATCCACAAACATACATCTCTTTTTTTAATTTAATATAACCATTCACTATCTTCATATTCTAAGCAAAAAGAAAAAAGTTAACAACAATCACCACAGTTGTTGATTATGACCAACCCAATCACAGATTATTAAATTGATAATATAGATAACCAAATTATAAAAAAAATCAAAATAAAATATAGGAATGCCAATCTAGATTTATGTAAAAAGCTAACTATATATATTTATCAATTTTTTGAAATTTTACAATACAAGGAGTAACTGCAAAAAAGTTACTACCCAATGATAGGCAGACGGGCAACAAGCTGCGCCGCCACCCCTTTCTGAATAGCAAAACCTATCCTACTAAAAACAAACCCTTGGTCCCTGGGGTCGAGACGTTGCTATGAACGACCTTCTGTATTCTAGCGAGAAACCGAATCGCTTTTGGGGCTAAAAACCCAAAGGTATCGAAGGCAAAGGGGACAAAAACATGTTGGTTTTCAGTACAAGCTTTATCATGTTTAGCAAACTTTTTCTGTTCCGCCTTCAATGCCGCCTGCCCTGTCAAAAACCCGTTATCCCGGAGGCCAACAGGGGGGATACACCTGTGAGATCCACGCACGCGTGTTTCCCACGATCTCATCCAAAAACTAGAACATCCGCAGGGCGCAAGGTAGATCTCCCCTCAGCCGAATCTGTTAGAAAGTTAACAGGAGCCTCTTTTTTTGCAGATATCCCCGCTCTCCTTAGAGCATCCCACAAAACATCGCGAACCAAGTCATGCCTATACTTGAAACCTGGCATTTCTTTGCAGTGCACCGCATGTTCCCCAAACTTATCCAAACAGGCCTTATGACACACCGGACAAGGCTCATCCACTGGGAACAATGGGACCATTAGACGGTATTTAAGGACCGCCCTGTATTCAATCGAAGACATGTGTTGCCCAAGCCCCTCGATAGGAAGAACAGACAGGAAATCTTGTGCATGAGGTCCTTGTAAACATTCCAACACAGCATTCTGCCGCGGGGTCAGATCATAAACAATCCCAAGATTTTTGACGGTTTTACTATAAAGGGCACTCGCCAAAATTTGTTGAGATTTTGGAGGGGCGGTATCCTTACTAGAAAAAACACCTAAATCATCGTCTGGGAGTGTTACATGTAAACATCG
Organism: Erigeron breviscapus; assembly: GCA_034093135.1. NCBI lineage: Eukaryota > Viridiplantae > Streptophyta > Magnoliopsida > Asterales > Asteraceae > Erigeron > Erigeron breviscapus. Next base: position 127,376,983 of record CM067173.1, read on the forward strand.
CAGCACCTGTTCGTAGTTTGAGTCGAGACCAGTGACCCCACTATCACGTAGGATGTGATCTTGCAGCTTCTAAGATTGAGCTCTTGAAGCCACAAATGCGTAGGTGGAAACTTCTTCAGCCTTAAGAAGCCCCAACCCTCCAAACCGGATCGGGAGGGAAGCCATCCTCCATTGTAGATCACCAAAGTACGGCCCCCCACATACAACGATATCTTCAATAGCACTCCTGAGTCCTTTGTCAAACAACGACACTACCTCCTTAGCAAAAGAAGGTTGACAAGTACGCAAGCCGAACAACATCTTAGCAACACCCATACATGACCTAAGAAGGAGGAGCTCGCTTTGAGGATCCCTTAACTTGGGGAGGCAACTTATAAGGTCCACCGCGCAAGAAGCCCTTTTGACAGCCATCTTACTAATAATAACTCCATCCCTACTGACGGCTCCCCCCAAAAGTTTCACCCCTTTGCATCCTAAAAAATCAAATACGTTTTTTATGCTTATATGGCCAACCGAAGTTAAGTTACCGAATCCCAGAATGTAGAAGAAGATAGGAGTACCCATGTGTATACACAAAGATCATGTTACATCTTTAATTAACCTTTTAAGCTCCAAGTGTTTCCAGCGAGGAAGCTAAGAAAATGTTCCCCAATGGTTTTAAGACTGTTGATCTTCCATCTAAGAAGGATTACCTGCGTTTCACTCATGTTTGATTGATCCATCAGCAGCTACTAGTACTTTAATTTGTCAAGATATATGTAGACAGTTAAAGGAAAACCGAATTATATATATATACACGATTCGAAACCGGTTTTGGCAATACCGGTTTCGAGTATTGTGCAAGAGGCCACTGTAGCTAGTCAATGAGTCACATCGTGTTGTCACTTCGTCTGCAAAAAGGCTGGATTTTCACTGTTAACTCTGAACCCGGTAATTGAAATACCGTTTTCAATATCCTTTTTTTGAACCCGGTATTTCAAATACCGGTTTCGAGCTTAACAATTGAACCCGGTATTTGAAATACCGGGTTACCGACTTGTACAAATTTTTTTTTTCGAAAACTTGTTTGACAAAACACCCTTGAAAAACGACCGTTTCAATGCTAAAATATTTTATTGAATCGTGTTCAATTATTATTGCATTCTTTGATTCAGTATTTTTCATATCAATTTTTCATATGTAAGAATAAAACAAACTTGCAATTATTCCTTTAGTAAACATTATTGATTAGCAAAATTTGTATTAAAATGTCCGGGTTGAACCCGGGTTATTTAGCTAGTACAACAACAAAAAACAATTCAAATCCCAACTATGTACATCCATATACGAATCTACATCCACAAACATACATCTCTTTTTTTAATTTAATATAACCATTCACTATCTTCATATTCTAAGCAAAAAGAAAAAAGTTAACAACAATCACCACAGTTGTTGATTATGACCAACCCAATCACAGATTATTAAATTGATAATATAGATAACCAAATTATAAAAAAAATCAAAATAAAATATAGGAATGCCAATCTAGATTTATGTAAAAAGCTAACTATATATATTTATCAATTTTTTGAAATTTTACAATACAAGGAGTAACTGCAAAAAAGTTACTACCCAATGATAGGCAGACGGGCAACAAGCTGCGCCGCCACCCCTTTCTGAATAGCAAAACCTATCCTACTAAAAACAAACCCTTGGTCCCTGGGGGTCGAGACGTTGCTATGAACGACCTTCTGTATTCTAGCGAGAAACCGAATCGCTTTTGGGGCTAAAAACCCAAAGGTATCGAAGGCAAAGGGGACAAAAACATGTTGGTTTTCAGTACAAGCTTTATCATGTTTAGCAAACTTTTTCTGTTCCGCCTTCAATGCCGCCTGCCCTGTCAAAAACCCGTTATCCCGGAGGCCAACAAGGGGGATACACCTGTGAGATCCACGCACGCGTGTTTCCCACGATCTCATCCAAAAACTAGAACATCCGCAAGGCGCAAGGTAGATCTCCCCTTAGCCGGATCTGTTAGAAAGTTAACAGGAGCCTCTTTTTTTGCAGATATCCCCGCTCTCCTTAGAGCATCCCACAAAACATCGCGAACCAAGTCATGCCTATACTTGAAACCTGGCATTTCTTTGCAGTGCACCGCATGTTCCCCAAACTTATCCAAACAGGCCTTATGACACACCGGACAAGGCTCATCCGCTGGGAACAATGGGACCATTAGACGGTATTTAAGGACCGCCCTGTATTCAATCGAAGACATGTGTTGCCCAAGCCCCTCGATAGGAAGAACAGACAGGAAATCTTGTGCATGAGGTCCTTGTAAACATTCCAACACAGCATTCTGCCGCGGGGTCAGATCATAAACAATCCCAAGATTTTTGACGGTTTTACTATAAAGGGCACTCGCCAAAATTTGTTGAGATTTTGGAGGGGCGGTATCCTTACTAGAAAAAACACCTAAATCAAGGTCTGGGAGTGTTACATGTAAACATCGCAGCACCTGTTCGTAGTTTGAGTCGAGACCAGTGACCCCACTATCACGTAGGATGTGATCTTGCAGCTTCTAAGATTGAGCTCTTGAAGCCACAAATGCGTAGGTGGAAACTTCTTCAGCCTTAAGAAGCCCCAACCCTCCAAACCGGATCGGGAGGGAAGCCATCCTCCATTGTAGATCACCAAAGTACGGCCCCCCACATACAACGATATCTTCAATAGCACTCCTGAGTCCTTTGTCAAACAACGACACTACCTCCTTAGCAAAAGAAGGTTGACAAGTACGCAAGCCGAACAACATCTTAGCAACACCCATACATGACCTCAGAAGGAGGAGCTCACTTTGAGGATCCCTTAACTGGGGGAGGCACCTCATAAGGTCCACCGCGCAAGAAGCCCTTTTGACAGCCATCTTACTAATATAAACTCCATCCCTACTGACGGCTCCCCCCAAAAGTTTCACCCCTGTATCCGGCCTTCCGATTTCGCTAGGAAAAAGGCCTTCTTTCACCTTCAACCCATTACAAGACGGCTAGAAAACTTCAGTTTTCTTGATGTTGAGCTTGAGTCCCAAGGAAGGACCCTCTGCTCTAATAATGGTTAAAGCTTTAGCCACCTCCTCTACGTTACCAATGATCGTGCCATCATCCAGGTACCAAGCATGGAAAGGGAGGGAACAAGTGTCCCTCACACGGTGAACGAGAGGGTGCAAAGCAAGGGCAAAGAGTAGAGGACCAAGAGGGTCCCCTTGTTGAACTCCAGTAGTAGACCCAATGCATACATTCCCAACATATAATCTGGCAGGTTGCGCATACAGGAACTGAACCCAGGACGAAATAGATGCATACATTCCGAACATATAAGAGGTCCGTCCTATCCACAAGGTTAAAGGCATTAGAGAAATCAACGGTAAGCATAGCTAAAGAACCGTCTGAATGGAAATGATTAAGAAACCTGTTCGCACTGTGAAGCACAGCCTCCGCCCCATTCGGGATCCCAACCCCAAATTGGAAATCCCCCAAATAATTGGCCATTTCTTTCCCAACCTTATTCATAGCCACTTTCGAGACCAATCTCCTCCAAATAGCACCAACAACAATAGGTCTAATTCCATTATCCGGCTTGAGCAGTGGGGTTAGAGGACCCGAAGCAATGAACTCAGCGAGTACCCTGGGGCAATTTCCCCCCAGCCAAAGGTTAACTACATTAGTAATGGCAGCTAACAACCCCGATGCGGTCGCCGAACCCTCCCCACAAAGGCCGTCTAAAAGATGTTGGGCCCTCAGGCCATCTCTGCCACAGGAAGTCCCTTTCGGAAAGGATTTAATGCATCCGACCACACAATCCATGTCAACTGCAAGAGGTGGTTGGGTAACTTCTTTAAAATTTCAATCAATCAACCAACAACACCGACCATTAACGACGACGTCCTTCCATCAACCGACCTCTGACTGCTTTCGATGGTGAGATTGAAGAAATGGATTTTTATGGATCTGGATTTTGGCTCATACCATATAATGATCTCGCTTGTGAGTTTGAACATATGGGTTTTGGCTCCATCGAAAATTTTATCTTTTCTCATTTGATCAAGACTTTTTTATAATCAATTGGAAAAAAGAGAGATTTAGAAGTCTAGAAATAGAAATAAAAATATAGATATAAATCTAAAAGAAATAAAAACAAATGATGATAAAAAAAGGACGGGAAAAAGATGGTGTCAATGAATTTTGTTAAAATAAATTGTTTCATGTTTATCAAAAAAATGTTTCCAAAATTAATTGGAAGGTGGAGTCGAGAATGAATTTAGTGGTTTTTTATTCCTCTTATATATTTACGAGTTATATACACGTGTAATGTGGCGACGACGATGGTGGTAACAATGTAGGTCGGCGATGGCGGCGATGGTGGCGACTGGTGGTGGAGTGGGTAACTGTGGTGGTGACGGGTGGTGGGGACGGTAATGGTTAGGGGTGGCAATGGATGGATATGGATTGGATCATGATCCGATCCATTAGTGATCCAACTTAAATGGATCATGATCTGATCCATGATCCAACATAATGGATCATGATCCGATCCATATACGAATAATTTTAAACAGATGGATCACTATCCGGATCGATCCATTTATTTTTTTTATTATGTTTTTTATTTTTTTTAATTTTACTGTTTTAAATATATTTTTTTTAATGACAAAAATCCATTTAAGAGTTTAAGTGGCAAAGATAAAACTACTGAAACATATTTTCACGTTATTCAAGGAGAAGAAACGTCAACAGTGCTACAGTAGAAAGTTCACGCGATCATCCACTACTTCCTCTCTTTCTAATAATCTATCATATCACTTTCCAAGCCATCAAGAACTAATTTTTAGCTACATGTAAACCAAAAAGAAAAAAACAATTGATGATGATATTATTATCAACTTCATTTTCAAAACCTTCACATCCATTTGATGCAAAAACCCCACACACACATACAAACTTATTGGTCTCAAACCAAGACATTAATATTCTTGATACATATATTATATATATAGAGAGAGAATGGAGAACAATAATTTTCATGGTGATTTAGCAGACATTTTTCGACCAGGAAGCGTTAACTCATCGATAGATCCAGGTGGGGTTTCAGATCATTGGCAATACTTTGATCATCATGATAATCAAGAAACACATCATCATCAAAAGTCAAACATTTATGATGATAATGGGAAAAAAATTCAAATCTTCTCTCTTCAATTACTTCTTCGTTTTTCATCAAATCGAGCTGAAAATCACGAGGTTTTGTTCGCGGTTGAATTCTGATCGTAATCGTGCTTTCAATTTCTCGTTTCGTCGAGTTTTAGCGTTGGTTACGTTTTCCGGCGAACTGCCATTTTTTCCAGCGAGGTTTGAATCTGAAAATTATTGCCTAGGGTTTGTGCTGAATCTGTTTGCGAGTATTTTGGTACAAATTTCGTGTCCTAATTCGAAGAAACGAAGGAGTAATCGGATTTTTAAGTTTTCCGGCGGTTTGTTGCACTTTCCCGACGAGTTGTGTTCTGCAAATCATTTTTTCCGGCCGCCGTGGTTGTTGAAACCGTTTTCTGCAAAACATTAAACATCATTTGCCGAGCTCAATTTTAAAAAATTAAACCAAAAATGATTTTTGTATATATATCGATCCGGATAGTCCGGATGGATCAATGGATCGATCCAAGTATTTAAATGGGTATATGGATTTATTTATTGGATAGCTAAATGGATTAGTGGATATTTATTTTGGTCCAATAAGACTTTTAAATGGATTGGATTGGATTGGATTGGATATGGATATTGATCCTTGATGTGCTAAATCGAGTTTAAAATTTATAAACAAGAAATACCTAAAAACTCACTACTACACACTATCGGGCAGTGGACCCGATCATATGTAATATAGTAAAAAGGTAAGTCCAGGTTCGTTCACGGGGATTGGTTTGAATTAATTGTTTAGTAAAGAGGTTTGGAAAAAGGGTGTTACTTTGATTCTCACTCTGACAATAACTTTAAAGGACAAATGCGTATAAAGTAAAGGTAAATCTCAAACAATAATGGTAAATATCATCCACCTTGACTCCGCTAGACTTCAGACATGATTGCTTTCAGTTAAGACCAAATTCGTTAAGAGTTGACACGATAAACGTGAGAGAATGAAATGCTCGCGTGGTACCACCAACCGCTCACAAGTCACCCAAACACCTAACTGCTAGTTTAATTACCCAAGCCGGTACCACCAACGCCTAGACAATCTTACCAACACTTAGCTTGTTTGATTACCAAATTACAATTGCGCCTATGTGAATTAAAACGTGGTACCACCAACCGTTTCTAAACACGTTGACAAAATGACTCCTTTTATTAATTTGACATTCACTATCATACCATGACTAGTGATAATCGCTCATAGACAAGCGACCGTTAGAAAATCACATATGCATTCGACTAGTACCACTAACGAAGAACACACATGCCACCAATATCAAATTATACAAATAAAGGAATTAAATCATCAAGATCACGACACAACGATAATTGAAATCAACTCTTTGAATTAAAATATAAAGCAATCACATCATTCGTCTAGTTTCATCAAGGTGGACAATAGAAGAATTAGCCACTCATGATTAAATTGTAATTACAATAAGAATCAAGAAAGAACATAAAGTACCAATTGTTTGAAGAAATGGAAATTGCAAGACAGTAAGTAGATACGATCTAAGTGGGTGCACGTGAATCTTCAATGGATCGAAAGACGATCAAATCTTGAATTGACCCTTGAAGAATTCCTTGAAGTGCAGCTCCTAGAAAGATATTTTGATCAAAAACCCTTAGGAAAATTCTCCCCAAAAGTCACTGCCCGTTCAGAAACTTGGCCAGCTATTTATATGAATTAGTCGCGTAACGCCCGTTACATATGGTAACGGCCGTTACCATCCATCGACACCCATAACGGCCGTCACCCTTGTGACGCCCGTCACACCTCCTTTGAAAACCATACGGCCGTAAGGAACCCGTTACAGTAACTCGCGAATTTTCAACCATAACGGCCGTCACCCTTGTGACGCCCGTTCAAACTTGACCTAGGTCCCTAACGCCCGTCACCCTTGTGACGGCCGTTAGGACCTCCAGAATACGTTTTCTTCATCTTTCACTTGGTTTCAACCGAATCTTTCTCCCGAGTCCTCCATAAGTCATCAAAATCGACCAATTCATCCGCATAATCATTTTCCAACCTGAAAACACTAAACATACCTCAAAGCATCGAAAATTGGAAATAAAACTGTAAAAACGACGAATAAATGGTTCTAAATTCACGTGGGAAATGGTATAGAATATGACACATCAATCCTATCCATTGCCAGGCTAGTAATGGTGGTGAATTTAAAAGTAATTGATGTTAAAGAAGGTAGTGTAGTTTTTATGATTGAGGATTTATTTAAATTATTTCATTAAAGGTATTATAGATATATTAGATGGAATGTTTAAATTAATGAATAAAAAAGAGAGGTATTTTAGGTTAGTTCAATTTTTATTTGAGATTTTGGGGGATGAGTTTCCTTTTTATAAGGTATTATAGATATAGACATGTTAATTATTTATATATTTATATTTATTTAGGCAAGGTTATTCGGGTTTCCTAAAATCACAAACAAACATATAATCCCAACTTAATAGAATTTGGATCAATGATGAGTTGGTGTAATGGCTTGAGATTCCCTTGGTGACCTATAGGTCCCAGGTTCGAATCTCCATTCCACCAACTTTAAGATACAAGTAGTCCTTTTATGAGGGCTTGACTTGGGTATACCCAGGTTCAAGTCTAAAGGACAGGGTTTACCCTTATTAATCATCGTGCTTTCAGGCGGATTAGTAGGGGTTTTGCCCCATTGGGTATAGGAAATAGGCATTTCTACTTCGAGGGAGCTCTCTAGCGCATCGGTTAAGACAACGTATGCTAGACCTCTCGCTGTCGAATCGCGACACGAAGTTTTAAGCGAAATTCACCTTTCAAAAAGAAAAAAAATAGAATTTGGGTTATACGGGTTCAGATTGTTTGAATTTGGTTGTTTGAGTTTGGTTTCACTTGGGTAAATATCAATGTTGTAAATAACAATATTATCGGCCAGTATTACTGGTATTACCGGTACTGGATGGTACTCCGGTATTTTCCCGATATTTTCATTATTCAATACCGGACGGTATTTCCCGTATTTTCCGGTATTACCATTCCGATATTTCGGGTATTTTTTATTTTCCTATAAAATTAATTTTATGATACTTTAATGTTAATTTTTTTGTTATTTGTGAACTTTAAAACTTATATTTTGTTATGAAATACTTATTTGGTATTAATTTTTAATGAATTATAATTGTATTTTGACTATTTTCATTTAATTTTAACAAGTTTTGTAGGGTTTTATATAAAAAAAGAATAAAATAAATTAATATAGTCGTACTGAACGGTATTTTCAATAATATCGATAATACTGGTAATACCGGAAAAAAAAATTCACAACAGTATGATTGAAATACCAGTTTTTAAAATATTGGAAAATATAATGCTAAGTTTGAAGCACATGATGCTAGTAAAGAAATAATAAATGAGAAGAAGTAAAACATGTTTTTTTTAACGAGTTAGTTGTTAGTAGTTATGAAACGCCCCAAACAATTTTAAATCGAAAATCATAAAACAAATTTAAACTTAATATTAAACAAGTTGGACAATTTAATACTTAGAAAAATATTGCAAATTTTCGTCGAAAATCAAAGTCATCAAAATTGATGAATAACAAGTGGAACCTTCTTAACATGTTAATATAAGTCTATTGTAAGAGTTCCCGGAAAGATTAAACGAAGCCTCGGTAAAATTTTGTAAAAAATTACATAAGAGCACGACTCTTGTTTCTGCAAGAGCCGTCCTCAGACGCCGTCCCTGGAAACAAAGGCCATCCTCCTGCAGCTTTGTACTTTGACACTTTAATCAACTTTCGACCTTTTCTACTCAATACCGAGCTTCGTACAACTGATAAACAACTTCATTTTGACATAAAAGACATAACACAACATTTCCAAAAGTCTTTGTACCATCCATTGCTACAAAGCAAATTTAGAAGACCAAACGGGTCATTTAACCTAATGAACGACCTAATTAACAATGATATGACATATACAAACCAAATGACCAATTGTTTGACATGACCACAGATTTTCCACCAAGAAGAACTTGTTCATTCCAAAACAAAAGCTTGTATCAAGAGCCATAATATACCAAGGGATTGTCTATGCTATTATCCAAATTGCCAATCTTCCAAGATGGCCAAAAATACCTTCACTTCAAATCTATCACTTGGTCAAATCCTTTCCCTTGCTACTACCAATTCCTATAAAAGGATTAAACAACTAAAACGTAAGCAATGCTTAGTGAATGCATATACATATGATCATAATCAAGTTACCAAAACATTAAAGCATCAAGCATCATTCGTAGCCTATCTTTTGATAGCCATTTCATTCATATCAATCATAAACACAAAAAGCATCACAAATCATTTTCAACATGGCCATGGATCATGCTAGTAGGACTTTACCCACCTACTAGTCTTTATCATACAAATTGGCTAGTAGGAATTTACCCACCTACTAGCTCACATAATCAAAATCACATTATGCTAGTAGAAATTTACCCACCTACTAGCTTTCATAAACAAACATCAATTATGCTAGTAGGAATTTACCCACCTACTAGCTTTCATTCATTAAATCAACATTTTGACTAGTAGGAATTTACCCACCTACTAGTCTTCATATTCAACAAACATATGGGTCATAAGAATTTACCCACCTATGACCTCTAATAACAAGAACATGATCATATGCATATATACTTACCTTAATTTTGGCTATTGGGCTCTACTTGACTATTATGCACAATTAGGTGGTCTTCACCATTACCTATCTTTCACAATCATCTAACTAAATTCACCATGAACTCAATCATTATGGTGTTTGGCTACACAAAACATTTCAACACAATTTTTATAACATAATCATAGCCAAACACCCAAAAACATAAGGTTTATCATTATGGGGTTTCATCATAAAGCTCATTTGCATTTACCCCAAATTTCTCCCTTTTCTAAAAATCCAAAAATAACAAAAACCTCAATTTCAATCATCAAGAACCCTAATTTCTTAATTTAACAATTAAGAGAATTTCTTACCTCAAAAGAACAATAAGACAATTGAAATCCAATTTCCTCCCTTTCTTCCTTGCCAATTTCGAACTCCCCTCCAAGAATAATCAAACCCTCAATTGAATTTTAGTTCTTTAATTTGGATTAGAGAATTTAGGGAGTGAATTCATATACTAATTCTTTTTGTAGATTGGAATATTATGGAAGAATGGATTTGAGAGGAGTCTAGCTAATGGATTTGTGAATCATCAAATATGTTGGCCGGCTACTCTCTCCCACTGCCACGTTTTGTTTAATTTTAAGTAGGTATTATACCCGCTAGCCACTACGGTTCCAACTAAATTAACCCCTTATCTCAAAACAAAATACTAGAAAATTATTTTAAGGGCTAAAATACATAAAATATTGATTTATTTATCTTTTATATTTTTAGGGTGTTACAAGTTAGCATTCGAAACACCACAGTGATATTCTAATTGAACAGTATGGAGAGCTCAATATGATGCTCTGATACCACTGTTAGAATATATCATATATATAAACATATAATCACGAGTAAGCGCAACGGAAGAAAGATCAAACATATATGCAATCATATTAATCAACAAAGAATAGAATTGAGTTGTGTACCTTTTGCAAAGCTCCAATAAATTAATAATAATAAGATTATTATCAAGTAGGATTTAAAGCAAAACCCCTCTACGATCGCACACTAGACACCCCGAATAATGTATGCTAGTACCTAATCACGAACATGTAACGATTTGCTTTCTCTCCTTTTATTCGAACTAACCAAAACCCAAACACTTTGTTCTTGGTAGAATCGGCCGAAACCAAGAAGGAGGGAGGAGAGAAATTTGCCTTGTGAAAGAATATGTGTATTTTTAAAACCAAAAGGTTAACATCCATTTTATAGCACAAGTTTAGGAGTTAGAAACTTTTCCCATTCCTTCACTTAATGCTTACTTTGGGACCAAGTTTAGGAGTTAAAAACTCTTCCCATTCCTTCATTATGGCCGGCCCCCTCTAGAACAATCTAGAGTGTTTTCATCTCCTCCGTTAAGTCCGTTAGTTAAGTACCGTTAACTATTAACATTTAACAGACGACCGTTAGTTTTTCGTGATCAAACTAATTAATATATTACTTTAATATATCAATTAATATTATCGAGTTACCGTGTCTTTTTGTGTGACCCCGTAGGCTTAAACTATTTCCGGACATGCGATTTATAATAAAATGATCATACTCCAACAGCTCCCACTTGAGCATGTTATTATAAAGGCAATAACATTGGTTGGCGTCTAGCAACACTCCAATGCTCCCGGAAATATTTAAGAATAGATTCTTAAATTGCCAAGTTGAAATGATTTAATCTTTAATATCCCTTTGTTCAGATACCCTTGTTAATTATGAATATGGATCAATGTCATTTCATAACTTAACGATTATGTTTCTCATTTCTACAATTAATTAAGATTACCAAATTAGTCAAGACAACTTCTTGAGTTCATTTGGGTGTGGCCACACAAACATCTTCAATTAATTAATGAGGGCGCCAAATGGTATCATACTTCAGTTGCAAATTGAAGGAACAAATCCTGTATTGACTACAAGTGTCTGGCCATGTCGTTTCTTAACATTTCTGAAAATAGCCCTTTATTACTGCCTTGTTCAGGACAGTTAGAACTACAATCAAGAAATGCAATCCACACAAGCATAACTCACTTGTATCTCAAGTCAAAGGATAAATAAAGTAACCATTTCACGAATTTCATTTAATGACGCCGATCCATAAAATGATAATTCGTTCTGTGGGGTAAGTCCAATATTCACCTTTTGAATATCATGTGAGTTTGGTACGATCCACCATCTTCAAAATATTCCCTTAAATATTTTCACCAATCTCTCACAATTGTCTTACTTTAATTATATTCCCATATAATTAATCGACAATAGACATTTAGAATATTCAACTAATATTCATGGATTAAACATGCAAATATAGGACACAATTATTATAGAAATGAAACCACTTATACCGCGTATAAAAATTCATTTATTAAAAATAACAATTGTTTAACATCCCTTTATCCAAATACTAATCACAGATTTACATGATATAACTTAGCAATATTTAAGACCTAAGCCTTCTGCATGCTTATTGAGCTTTCCCTTCGACAATGCCTTTGTAAAAGGATCCGCCAAGTTATTATCTGTGTGAACTTTGAGTAAATTGATTTCACGTGATTCGATTTGCTCTCGAACATAGTGATATCTCCTTTGGTAATGTCTGGCACCTTTTTGAACCCCAGGTTCATTGGCAATGACAATTGCTCCAGAATTGTCACAGTACAGATCCATAGGTGTGTTATTTGATGGCATCACATCAAGTCCAGAAATAAACTTTCTGATCCAGACAGCTTCCATTGCTGCATCCGCAGCAGCTATATACTCAGACTCTGTAGCAGACATAGCAACGGTAGATTGCTTCTTGCTCTTCCAATCTACTGCTCCTCCATTCAAAATGAAGACATAACCTGACTGAGACTTGGTATCATCCTTATCAGTCTGAAATCCAGCATCACAGTATCCAGTGACTTTAAGCTCTTGATCCGGATTTCCTCCATACACCAAAAACAATTCTTTAGTAGCACGCATGTACTTAAGAATGTTTTTCACAGCAGTCCAATGATCCTCTCCGGGATTTTGCTGATATCGGCTTACTATATTTTGCGCGAACGCAACATCAGGTCTAGTGCATCTTACCGCATACATGATAGATCCCACCGCAGAAGCATAAGGGATTCTCTTCATACGCTCCACCTCTTCAGGTGTAGAAGCACCATTCTTGTTGGATAAACTAAGTCCTTCTTGCATAGGCAAGTTCCCGCGCTTAGAATTTTCCATCTTGAATCTTTTCAAGATCTTATCTATATACGCACTTTGACTTAATCCGATCAACCGTCTACTTCTATCTCTATAGATTTTGATTCCAAGTATGAATGCTGCTTCACCCAAGTCTTTCATAGCGAAACACTTTCCAAGATAAGATTTAACGTCTTTCAACATTGGAATGTGATTTCCTATTATCAATATGTCATCAACATACAAGACAAGGAAAGTAACATTACTCCCACTAGCTTTGCGATATACACATGGCTCATCAGGATTCTGAACAAAATCAAACTTTTTGATCTCTTCATCAAACCTTTTATTCCAACTTCTTGATGCTTGCTTTAGTCCATAAATGGACCTTTTAAGTTTGCATACTTTGTTGGGATATTTAGGATCGACAAAACCTTCTGGTTGTACCATATAAACTTCCTTGTCAATAAGACCATTCAAGAAAGCGGTTTTGACATCCATTTGCCATATCTCAAAGTCATAGTACGCTGCTATGGCTAAGATGATCCTAATAGCTCTAATGTCCGCAACCGGAGAAAAGGTTTCCTCATAATCAACTCCAAAGAGTTGAGTATAACCTTTCGCCACAAGACGAGCTTTATAGGTGTGTACATTTCCATCCATGTCGGTCTTCTTCTTGAAGATCCACTTACACCCAACGGTTCTACCATTTGGTGGAAGATCAACCAAGCTCCAGACTTGATTGTCTTTCATGGATTTCATTTCCACATTCGCAGCTTCAAGCCATTTGTCAGATTCCGGATCTGATAATGCAGCATTGAAATTAGGAGGTTCATTCAAATCTCCTACTACGTGTTCTTCAGACTCAATCATAAGATTTAATCTATCACGAGCACGTATTGTCCTTGAGGACCTACGAATTGGAATCGCTTCATCTTCAACTTGTAGTTCATCTTGAGATTCATCTCTTTGAACATTTTCCCCCCCAAGTTGAAGATTTCTAGTGTCTTTAGAAGTTGACACATCTTCTTGATGCTCATCAAGTTCAACAATCCTCCCACTGTCTTCTTGAGATATGAGTTTTTCTTCAAAAAACTCAGCATATCGTTTGACACTGACAGTGTTTTCCGTAGGAAAGTAGAAGTAGTAACCCATCGTTTCCTTTGGGTATCCTACAAAGATGCACTTAACAGATCTGGATTCAAGTTTGTCAGGCGTATCTCGTTTTACGAGTGCCTCACATCCCCAGACCTTTAAGTAAGACAATATGGGAACACTCCCATGCCACAATTCATGCGGTGTCTTGTCAAACTTCTTGGTTGGAACCATATTGAGAATGCGAACAGCAGTCTCGAGGGCATAATCCCAAAACGAAAAAGGAAGAGTTGTATGACTCATCATCGATCGAACCATTTCCAATAATGTTCGATTTCTCCTCTCCGAAACACCATTATGTTGAGGAGTATACGGAGGAGTAAGCTGTTGAACAATTCCACAAGCTTTCAGATAGTCTTGAAACTCCTTACTTAAGTATTCACCACCTCGATCCGAACGAAGGACCTTGATGGTTTTACTGAGTTGATTCTCCACTTCACTTTTAAATTCTTTGAATCTTTCAAAGACTTCATGTTTATGCTTAATCAAGTAAACATAACCATAACGACTGAAATCATCAGTAAAAGTGACGAAATAGCTAGCACCTCTCCTTGACACATGTCTAAATGGGCCACATACATCCGAATGTATTAGTCCAAGTAGCTCTTTAGCCCTTTCTGGTTTATTTTGAAAAGGTTTCCTTGTCATTTTGCCAGAAAAACAAGATACGCATTTTTCAAATGATTCATCATTTGTTTGTAAGACACCATCCCTTTGAAGTCTTTCAATGCGTTTCTTGCCAACATGAGCTAGTCGACAATGCCAAAGATAAGTCGAGTCCGGATTTGGCTTGACTCGTTTGCTAACATTATACATTGAATTATCCTTTGAATCACAACCACGCATATCAATTTCATAAATACCATCACAATCAATAGCATCAAAATAATGAACATTATTTCGTGAAACTGAAATACCAATATCATTAAAGACATTTACGAATCCGTTGTTTTTCAATAAAGAAACTGAAATAACACCTCTAGTAATAGAAGGTGCATAATGACAATTGTTCAAAACAATTATTAAACCACTAGGTAAAACCAAATGATAATCGCCGATCTCTTCTACAGCTGCAGGTAGGCCATTTCCCACGAACAGTTGTAAAGATCCCGGCTTCAGCTTCTTTCCCCTTCTAAGCCCCTGTAATGAATTACAGATATGAGTACCACACCCAGTGTCGTAAACCCATGAATTCCGCTTAGAAAATGAATACAATTCAATGGTGAAGAATATACCTGAAGTCCCGGACGAACCGGGCTGCTTCTTCTTCAACTCAGCGAGATACTTTGGACAATTTCGCTTCCAATGACCCACTTCATTACAATGGTAACAAGGTAGGTTCTTAGCGGGATGTTCCTTCTTCGCTGGAGGGGTCTTCTTAGGTTTAGGAGCAGCAACAACTTGCTTTCCTTTACCTTCAGCCTTGCCCTTTCCCTTCGGTTGTTTGCCTTTTTGGACCTTTCCCCCCTTGATCATGAGAACTTGGGGAGTAGCAGTTTTCTTCGGAATCTTCTTTTCATACTCATTAGCCATGGCAAGAAGTTCCGTAACGGTTTTATTCATGCTATGCATAGTATAATTGCGTGCAAACTCTTCAAAATCCTTAGATAAGGACTTGAGAATCATACCAATTTGTACTGGCTTTGCATAAGCATAATCCAACCTATCCAACTGCTCAAAATATCCTTTCATTTTAAGGATATGAGCACTCACCGGTGTTCCTTGTTCATGTCGCAAGTCATGAAGTACATCGATAAGATCGAACAACTCCACTCCAGCTTGCTTCTCGAACATAGACTTGAGTTCAGTAAGCATATCACATGGAAATGAATGCTCAAATTGCTTTTGTAGGTCAGCATTCATGCTTCCCAACATCAGACAAGCGACCTCATTATGTCTATCATATGCAGCCGCATATTCCGCTAGTGCTTCATTAGAAGCATTAGCATCAGGAGCAACGGGTCTTGGCTCTTCAAGGACTTGGTATTTCCTTTCAGCTCTCAAAACGATCCTGAGCTGACGATACCAATCATTGAAATTTGGCCCAGAAAGCTTTTCCCTTTCCAACATCGACCTAAATGCCGATTGGTGTATGTTTTGAGTGGTATTGTTTGTTGCCATCTACAAAACAGACAAAAGTTCAATTATCAGTATTCCGATAATTACCCTTAAGAAATGTAATTTTACCCTTGTTAAATTCATCTAACAAATTACTTTCACTAAGGCTAGGATCCAACTTGACATATAATCATTTCATCAGTTGATCTGCTAGAAATGACGATATTCAAAAGGTAATCGAAAATCGATAATTGCATTCATGCAACTCCTAGATTTATGGGACTTACAACAACACTGTAAAGGGGTATTAAGTGTTTTGTAAACATGTTTTGTCCCATCTTATGCCACGGGTTAAGGTCTCACCTCTTAACTCATTTTAAGTCGCCCAATTAAGAACATGTAGATAGTCCACCGCTGTCTCACAACGAGTGGTAATCTACCTTGAAGAGATACAATTCACCTACGTCTCACGTAGAGCAAAAAGCACTGGCAAGTGTTCTTAGCAAAGTGGGTGGCATTGACTTAACTTTAAATGGGTAATGCATTTGATGTGAATCAAAAGTTTATGTTTGAAGACTCATGCATAATCTTCGAAACATAATATTTAATAAAATCATTTGTATAGTCTTACAACACAAGAGAGCTCGGTAGCTCCATTTGAACGCACAAAGAAGCGCAAGGGCAAAGGTATGCGATAAACGCGATTTAAAAACCCGCCCTTTTAGAAGGCTAGCGCACTCCGGCTTATACCTCTCTTAGAGTTTGTTCAAATGGGTGAGCCGGTGTATCTCAAGGTTGCAAGACTCCAATTTTATTAATGAAATCTCTATTTCGATAGTTCTTAGTCAAGTTTATTTCCAAAACCAATTTTTGCATCACCTTTATACAACTTATAAATAATACAAAAATTAATAAACATGCTAATTCCGAACTTCTTAATCAAGTAACAAGTTGAGGTAGGCCACCTAAACATGGTCACTATGGTTCATGCATATGTTTAAACAATTTAATTAATAAACAATTAATCACATAAACACATAAACTTGCTGTCTGGAATTTTCCAGTAGCTTCACGACCAGTTTAAGCCTGTTTCGGGTCCGATTCAGCTTTCGACCAGAACTACAAAGTTGTAGCCTTATGAGTCGACAATCTACAGTTTAAATTTCGACTTCCAACTCATTACCGATTAAAAGATATGAATTTTTTAGTAAACTGTCGCAAACCAGAAAATTTACACGAAAAATTTCACATTGTCACACAATTATCTAATAAATAATCCTACTTATTGGATCATTATTCTTTGCACAATATATCTCTATATATTCAGTAAAATCATAATTAATTTTGCATGAATTTCTTGTGATTTTACTATTATTTAACCAATTTAAATAATCAAGATACACATAATCATGCAATTCATCACATAAAACATGTCAATTCACAATACAAAACTTGCTTGAGGGTTTCAATCTCCATTGAATAAGGTTAAAATTTTAATTAAACAAAAAAAACTCTTATCTTATTTTAATTAAAAAACCGATTTTAATTAAAAAATAAGAAAACAACAACAACCTTTAATTATTTAACGATTAATTAAAATCAACCAACCCTTAAACCCCCCTTCAAGTTTTGATTTTTGTAATTAATAGATCACATATGTGGCTCTGATACCACTGTTAGAATATATCATATATATAAACATATAATCACGAGTAAGCGCAACGGAAGAAAAATCAAACATATATGCAATCATATTAATCAACAAAGAATAGAATTGAGTTGTGTACCTTTTGCAAAGCTCCAATAAATTAATAATAATAAGATTATTATCAAGTAGGATTTAAAGCAAAACCCCTCTACGATCGCACACTAGACACCCCGAATAATGTATGCTAGTACCTAATCACGAACATGTAACGATTTGCTTTCTCTCCTTTTATTCGAACTAACCAAAACCCAAACACTTTGTTCTTGGTAGAATCGGCCGAAACCAAGAAGGAGGGAGGAAGAAATTTGCCTTGTGAAAGAATATGTGTGTTTTTAAAACCAAAAGGTTAACATCCATTTTATAGCACAAGTTTAGGAGTTAGAAACTTTTCCCATTCCTTCACTTAATGGCTTACTTTGGGACCAAGTTTAGGAGTTAGAAACTCTTCCCATTCCTTCATTATGGCCGGCCCCCTCTAGAACAATCTAGAGTGTTTTCATCTCCTCCGTTAAGTCCGTTAGTTAAGTACCGTTAACTATTAACATTTAACAGACGACCGTTAGTTTTTCGTGATCAAACTAATTAATATATTACTTTAATATATCAATTAATATTATCGAGTTACCGTGTCTTTTTGTGTGACCCCGTAGGCTTAAACTATTTCCGGACATGCGATTTATAATAAAATGATCATACTCCAACACCCCCGCCCCCTCCACCCAATAACCACTCCTACCAATGTAAAAAGTGAGATTTAAATCCGTGGATTTTCAAGGTCAAGACCTTAACAATGATCTATAAAAATGTTAAAATATTAAACGAAAATCAGATTTTGTAAAGGCATGAATAGAAACATGGAGTCATGAAGGTCAAGAATACAATATATATTATAATTAATGGGGAAAAAATATCAAAATTATTTGGGTTCACCCAGATAAAAATAAATTAATAAATAAATAAATAAATAAATAAATAAATAAATAAATAAATAAATAAATAGCTAAATGATAATTTAATTTATAAATAAATAAATAAATAAATAAATAAATAAATAAATAAATAAATAAATAAATAAATAAATAAATAAATAAATAAATAAATAAATAAATAAATAAATAAATAAATAAATAAATAAATAAATAAATAAATAAATAAATAAATAAATAAATAAATAAATAAATAAATAAATAAATAAATAAATAAATAAATAAATAAATAAATAAATAAATAAATAAATAAATAAATAAATAAATAAATAAATAAATAAATAAATAAATAAATAAATAAATAAATAAATAAATAAATAAATAAATAAATAAATAAATAAATAAATAAATAAATAAATAAATAAATAAATAAATAAATAAATAAATAAATAAATAAATAAATAAATAAATAAATAAATAAATAAATAAATAAATAAATAAATAAATAAATAAATAAATAAATAAATAAATAAATAAATAAATAAATAAATAAATAAATAAATAAATAAATAAATAAATAAATAAATAAATAAATAAATAAATAAATAAATAAATAAATAAATAAATAAATAAATAAATAAATAAATAAATAAATAAATAAATAAATAAATAAATAAATAAATAAATAAATAAATAAATAAATAAATAAATAAATAAATAAATAAATAAATAAATAAATAAATAAATAAATAAATAAATAAATAAATAAATAAATAAATAAATAAATAAATAAATAAATAAATAAATAAATAAATAAATAAATAAATAAATAAATAAATAAATAAATAAATAAATAAATAAATAAATAAATAAATAAATTTGGGTTCACCCAGATAAAAATAAATTATCCATGACCAAACTAATTAAAATAATATGAATGTCAATAATAATGAACTATGGTATTGAACTCGGCGTGCTAAATGTGCAGTACCCCGTTGCTTCCATTTATTGTCAATCCATCATCTATACTTAGATTCAGAATTTTAGATATAGTTGATTAGGAATTGCTATTAAAGATCAACAGGTATGAAGAAATAATTACGGATGAAATTCAGCAGGGGTCGCGTGGAACTTCTACAATTATAAATGATGCTCTACTAATGGACTTAAAAAGTAAAAGTAAAAAACATTTTAATAAAAGCCCCGGGATGATACTAGAGTGTGGTCTTAATGTTGTATCTCTAGTTATTGTCAAACCATTTTGACCCGTTATAGGTAAAACGTAACTAGAAGCATCTCTAACATTTAGAAAAAGGTTTTAAATGTCACTATGAACTTGCCTCTATTAGTTCATTGAGATTACTCTTTTCATTGTGGACATGATTCTGTTTTGAAACGCGGGGTAGTTCTCTTGGTTGTGGGTCTTCGGTTGTATGTTTCATTACGCTTGCTGTGAAGGCCTGCTTATAAAAAAAATATTCTTCTCTAACTTAAAGAAAAGCAACATTACATAGATAAACTTTAAAAACTAAATGTCATAGTTTGACTTTTGGAGTCTTTCTTTTTCAACTTTGACAGTAATTATTTTTGTTTGTGTTATATAATACTCGATGTAAAATATATGAATGGATTGAGCTTTACATGTATTTTCAGTGATATAATTTTTAATGAGTATTATATGATACAAACATACATATTTACGGTCAAAGTTGAAACAAAAAGACTCCAAAATTCAAACAAGAACATATAAATTGGGACACAGGATAAACTACCTAGGTGGACAACAAGAAAAAGTTATGGAGGAAGACATAGATAATTGTGACCAACTAAAAGGGATAATTTTCACATAATAAATTAACCTCTTTTGAGGCTTAACCGAGATAATAAGAAAAGAATGTACCTCGAGCAGTTTCTCACTTTTTTCGACTGAATGTGCCATGTTTAGAGGCGTGAGATAGTCATTGTTCCGGATATGAATGTTGACTCTATCATTGACTACCATTTCCTCAATCTGAAGGATCTCAAGGTCAGAAGCCATATATAAATGAACAGGAGTGTTCCCATTGCTATCTCTCTTATTACTTAGAAATGTTGCTAATGATTCACGTGTTAAGATCCATATAATCGCGTTTATTTTCTTATTTTCAATAGCAACATGAAGAATATTCCTCCCTTTCGAATCAGTTAGCTCTGAGGATCCAGGACATTTGGACATAAGTGATGGGTTTTAGGCATTACAAACTAATTTAAACTTTTAAGGGAGCATGCAACCTAAAACAGGATCTATGTTTTCACTATTGAACCTATAACTATGAACATAATATAAAATTCTAATACTCTAGTAAATAATCAAAACTTACTAAAGAAAATAAATAAATAAATAAATAAATAAATTACATACCTTTTAGTTGTTATAGTAAACAACTAAAATTATCCCTCTGGATCTCTTGGAAGCAAGCACCACAAATGTCGTGCCTCTAATGGAATCACACCCGCGACTCAAAAAAATAACTAAGTGTGGATGAACTATAGAAGAGTTCTTCCAAGAGGAGAAAGAAGGAGGCGAATACTCAAGCCAAGAATGTGCAAAAAGAATGAATCCCTAAGGCCCTATATATAGCCTTAGATAGCCTCCATACTTTTCCTATCCCACCGATGTGGGACAAACTTCCCAAGGGAAATTTTATTCTCCTTTATCACTTCTATTCATTTTGAGTCTCGAGGGCAACCCAAAAGGACCGTGCTTCTATCAATTATAGTTATGGCTTAGACACCTAATCCAACAGTCTCCCACTTGGATAAGTCTAATAACTATTATTGCCAATATAACTTCCTAATTGATCAGCAAATTGTAGCCTCCAAAAGCCGTTGTCGAACTCTGACCTAGTCAGTTACGTGTCCTTAGATAAGAGATCATATAATCCTTCGTTCTACAAGATATCATTTGAACATGAGACATGGAACATAATCAATCTCATTGTCTAGTACGTTGTTTCCCGATTTTTGATTTGTAATGACATAGAACTTCTAATTGAACACATCAATTTAGTCCTGGTCGGGCCCGACACTATATGTCAACATCAAATCATCGAGCGGCCCAAAGATATCGCTTTTCCCGTTAGGGCAAAAGGAACGAATAAACTTTGACTTATATGCTTGCACCATTTGCTCATCAATATATGCACAACAATACGTTTTATAACATCAAGTTACTGATGCGTTTACACATTATCAATGCACAACTGACTTGTAAACCACAACTCATATATCTCCATTTAAAGATTATAAGATATTATCGTCTCAGAATTACTCGTGATAAATTCCATGAAGTAATTCTCTGAGCGTGGGTTAATCCAATACTTAAATCTCCATTTCAAAGTACTCATGAACATTGCAGCAATACCATTGCTATGTCTAAAACTCTTTAGACAATCTACAAATCCATTCATGACAGCCTTCATTCACTACTTACTTCTAAAAGTATGATCGACTGTGGAATTCGAATAATCAAATTATTCGGGAAGTAAAACATGCAAAATGAAACAGAATAATAAACAATTGACAAAAGGTAGTAAACAAACTCATAAATAATTCTCTATTATTTAATCACCAAAAGTCAATCACATTTATTTTGTTATAAGTTTCAAACTAACTATCTAGCTACTAAAACTAACATCATCTCTCAGCCCAATGCTCCTAGCATGCTGACTGTGTTTAACCCTACTTAGACCCTTTGTGAGTGGATCTGCAGGATTCTTTTTAGATGAAACCCTCTTCACTACGAGGTGACCTTCTTCTATCTTGTGTCTGATAAAATGGTATTTTCTGTCGATATGTCTAGATTTGCCATGATCTCTTGGTTCCTTTGTCAATGTAACCGCTCCTTCATTATCACAGAAAATTTCCATTGGCTCCTTGATGGTTGGCACAACTCCAAGATCTCCGATGAAGTTCTTCAACCAAATTGCCTCCTTTGATGCTTCGCTCACCGCTATGTACTCTGATTCACAAGTAGAATCAGCCACCGTGTCTTTGCTTGGAACTTTTCCAAGTAACTGCTCCTCCATTTAAGGTAAAGACCCAGCCAGATTGGGAACGAAAGTTGTCTCTATCTGTTTGAAAGCTGGCATCACTATACCCAGTTACTCTCAATGTATCACAGCCACCAAGTACTAGAACCCAGTCCTTAGTCATTCGCAGATACTTGAGAATATTCTTAACCGCTACCCAATGAGCTTTACCTGAATTTCCCTGATAACGATTGACCATGCTCAAAGCAAAGGACACATCAGGACGAGTACATGTCATAACATACATGATAGAACCAACAGCGGAAGCGTACGAAATTCTACTCATTTCTGCTATCTCTTCATCTGTACTCGGACTATGAGTCTTACTCATTTTGGTATTACTCTGGATGGGCAGATCTCCTTTCTTGGAATTCTCCATACCGAAACGTTTCAGTACTTTATCCAAGTAGGTACTCTGATTAAGTCCAATTAGCCTTTTACTCCTGTCTCTTAAAATTCTTATTCCCAGAATATAGGCAGCCTCTCCTAGATCCTTCATAGCGAAACACTTTCCAAGCCAAGACTTAACATCTTGCAAAGTTGGAATGTCATTTCCTATAAGAAGTATGTCATCAACATACAATACTAGAAAGGTGACTATGCTCCCACTAGCTTTGACATATACACAGGACTCATCCTCACTTCTAGAGAAGCCAAACTCTTTGACTTTCTCATCGAAGCAAAGATTCCAACTGCGAGACGCTTGTTTTATCCCATAGATGGATTTCTCAAGCTTGCACACTCCATTAGGAAACTTTTCATCCACAAAACCTTCTGGCTGACTCATGTAAACATCCTCAGCCAACTTTTCGTTAAGAAAAGCAGTTTTGACATCCATCTGCCAAATTTCATAGTCATGAAACGCAGCTATGGCTAGCATTATCCTAATAGATTTTATCTTAGCCACTGGTGAGAAGGTCTCATCATAGTCAATCCCTGGGGTTTGAGTAAAGCCCTTTGCCACCAGTCGTGCTTTGAATGTGCTTACATTACCATCCATGTCGATCTTCTTCTTGAAGATCCATTTACAACCAACTGTCTTCCGACCGAGTTGTTGATCAACCAAGTTCCAAACTTGGTTGTCATACATGGACTTGATCTCGCTGTCCATTGCCTCTTTCGATTTGGCTACCTCGGGGCTCGCCATGGCTTCCTTGTAGTTAGTCGGCTCATCCAAATTTACCAGTGTATTGTCACTGATAAACGTGTCTTCATCTGCAGTTATATGGAAACCATAGAACTCAGTTGGCTTGCTAACTCTACTAGAATGTCTAAGAGGTAATGAAGTGTCAATGGGTTCAACTGGAATCTCTTCCTCTGGTTGAACCCTAGCGGTTTCAAAGGTTCCTTCATCGGCTGACTCTTGAATTTCTTCAAGGTCAATGGTGCTCCCACTGTCCTCTTTGCATATGAGCTCTCTCTCGCGAAAGACTCCTCTCCGTTCTACAAAGACCTCGTTCTTACTAGGCTTGTAGAACAGATATCCAAATGACTTCCGTGGATAACCGATGAAAACACATAGCTCACTATGAGGTTCAAGCTTGTCGTGAGTTTCTCGTCTAACGAAAACTTCACAACCCCAAACCTTAATATGTGCTAACGAGGGAACTTTCCCTGTCCACATTTCATGAGGTGTTTTGGTAACCTTCTTTGTTGGAACAAGATTAAGAATGTGGGCGGCCATTTCTAAGGCATACCCCCAGAATGAGACTGGAAGTGAAGCTCGACTCATCATGGAACGTACCATGTCTAACAAGGTTCGATTGCGTCTCTCAGCCACACCATTAAGTTGTGGTGTCCTAGGAGGTGTCAATTGTGAAACTATTCCACATTCCTTGAGATAGTCATGAAACTCGATACTAAGATACTCTCCGCCTCTATCTGATCGGAGCATCTTTATCTTCCTTTCTAATTGATTCTCGACTTCTTGCTTAAACTCTTTGAACTTTTCAAAGGTTTCCGACTTATGCTTTATTAAGTAGATATAACCATATCTGCTATAATTATTAGTAAAAGTCACATAGAATCGATTAGCATCCCTTGTGGCTGATCTAAAGGGTCCACACACGTCTGTGTGTATGAGATCCAATAAACCTTCACCTCTTTCACAAAATCCAGTGAAAGGTGATTTTGTCATCTTACCCAAAAGACAAGATTCACATGTATCATCCGACCTTAGGTCAAATGATTCCAAGACCCCATCCTTTTGGAGTTGACCTATGCGTTTCTTGTTAATGTGTCCAAGACGACAATGCCACAAGCACACTTTGTATACCATTAGACGAATCAATTTGAAATACACTATTACCTAAATTGTCTACACACATCACAGTTTCATACACACCATCACAAGGTAAAGCTTCGAAATAGAAAATGCCATTCTTATAAGCAGAAATAGAACCATTCTCATCATTAAAAGAAAATCTAAAACCTTGTTTGAACAGTGCATGAAAAAAGATAATGTTTCGTGTCATTTCTGACGAGTAGCGACAATTAAATAAATCTAAATTAACACCATTACTAAGCACTAGACTATAAACTCCAATCTTGGTGACAGATGAAGATCGCCTATTCCCCATGATCAAGTTCATTCTACCATGCTCCACATCCTCACTTTTTCTTAGTCCCTGCAAAACAGAGCAAATGTGGAAACCACATCCTGTATCAAGGACCCAAGAATTAGAAGATGATGGGTTAATAGATGAAATAGTGTATATACCTGCAGTAGATGGCTTCACTTTGCCATCCTTTAAATCTTAGAGATACTTTGGGCAGCTTCATTTCCAATGTCCTTTGTCGTTGGAATAGAAGCAAGTGGCCTCTTTGGGATCAGAGATAGGGGTAACATCTGAACTGGTTTTTACATGAGACTTTCCCTTCCAGTTTTGCTTGGGAGGACCTTTCCTCTTCTTCCCCTTCCCTTGACCAATGGCTAGAACGATAGTATTAGCAGGGGCGGGGGCATCACTCTTTCCCTTCATCCCTGTTTCAGCTGTTCTCAAAAGGTTGTGCAATTAAGACAATGTGGTCTCATTGTTGTTCAAAAGATAGGTCAAGATGAACTGATCATAACAACTTGGTAAGGAGTTCAAGACTATGTCAATGGCCAACTCCTCATCAATATGCACATTTAGCCTCACAAGGTGATCCACGTATCGTTGCATCCTTTGCACGTGGCCGCTGACAGACTCTCTGTCCTTACTATCTCGTACTTTTCCTGACGAGCTCGCTTATGATACTTTTCCTTAAGGTCCTTGTTCATCTCGTACGGCCAGTAATCCTCATAGAATCTTTGCAGTTCAGGAGTCATGGTAGCAACCATAATGCAAGCAACTTTTGTTGCATCAGCGTAGTGTTTCTTATAGGCGGCTAATTCTTCAAGGGTGGCTTTCTCTTCGTCAATTTCTCCAAGTTCCTTGTCAAGGACATACTCCTTGTCCTCGAAACGAAGAGCCATTTTGATGTTGCGCATCCAGTCATTGTAGTTGGTGCCATCTAATGTCACCTTTGAGCAGATGTTCAACAAAGAAAAATTGTGGTTGGAGGAGGAGGAACCAGGAGCATCGTTAGGGGTAGACATTTCTAAAAGAAAGGTAGTTTGAGTTAGATAAAAACTTACCTTAATATAACAACTCAAAATTGAAATATCGAGGCTAGGTACCAACTATGAAATTCACAACTTAGAAAAGGAATGCCGTAATTTAATTGCAAATTTCATACACGTAAGTCTTTTAAGACTCATTGAAACTATTCAATGGCATGTTTAATCTCAGATTATGCTCTTCCATTTGTGACTGGGATACCGAGGATCAATAACAAGATGTGAATAACCATGCAAATCTGCTTGGTAACCTCAATGTCATTTATCATCTCAATTGATGTGCCGGTAAACCACACACGCTCCATCAACAATGACAATTTATAATGTAACACCCCGAGCTAGGCCCGAAGTATTACGAAAATTATATAGCACACAGTGGAATTATCGTAGAACATGAACTATATGAAATAAAGGATTCGGTGAATCCAACATCAACAATTAATACAAAAAAAAGCTTAAAGCAAAATAAGAAGCAAATGAATCCTAAGCATAATGCAAAAGATGGTAAATGAATCCTTGATCCATATCAGTCCAAGTCCGGGTCCAAGCAATCAACAACCATGTATCTCTATCTTGATTCACCTGATTACCTGAAAAGTGTACTAGCAAGTGTCAACACAAGGTTGGTGAGTTCGTAGTAATGGTTTACAAGGAACCATCATCAATAACATTATCATTAATAACAACATCAAACAATCTTCCAACAAACACATGTATGTCACCTATTAGACAACAAAATATCCAAACAACAAACGATACAAAATAGCTCATAAATAATCAAGAACTAATGAAATCATTACCAATAAATGTATCGTTAACACATCAATGTCATGCAATGCATCAAATGTGTATGAATGTCAATATGTGCATCATATGTGTGTCAATGTCATGCAATGTACCTCAAAATCATCAAGTATCACAATACTTGGTCCATATCATATCATATCATCAATTCAGCACAAGTGTATACGTCTATACACTCGGATGTACATAGGCGGAGTTACAGTTCAACAACTTGCCTAGACGGACTTACAGTTTAACAACTTGCCTCGGCGGACTTACAGCTAAACAGCTTGCCTCGGTGGACTTACAGCTAAACAGCTTGCCTCGGCTGACTTACAGCTAAACAGCTTGTCTTCATCATTAACC